>JAQZBX010049357.1:0-19925 GCA_029593785.1 Cabassous unicinctus | reverse complement strand
CATTAAAACCTTAATATAATAGTCATAGTTATTTTTAATATCCCTGTGTGATAATTCCAACATCTGCCTCATATCTCAGTAAGGTTCTGATGCTTGCTTTGTCTCTTCAGATTGTGTTTTTCTTGCCTTTTCATGTGCTTTGTAATTTTTTGTTGAAAAGTGAACATGTTATATCAGGTAATAGGAACTGAGGTAAAGAGGCCACTGGTGTGAGTTTATGTTAGGAGTTAGGCTTTGTTTAATGTTTATTGTAGCTGTTGGTGCCAGAGCGTCAAATGACTCTAGTGTCCTTCTTTCTTCTCCTTTCTTGACTTTGGGCTTCCTTAAGCATTCAGAGTCAGAGTCAATCTGTGTCTTGCATCTGTTTCCATTGTAACCCACTAATATTATATTGAAGCTTTATTGATGTGGTGGTAAAGAATAGGGAATGGAGAGAGTTCTATAATCTTCCAGTTAAATCTCACCCTTTAAGTGGGCCTGCGGGCTCTGGCCTGTCACTTTCACTGTATGACTTCCCTACCCCACACCTGTGGCCTTAGATGAGACAGGAAAGTTAAAGGGAGTGGGAGTGATTCCTTTCCCTCAGGTTGAATAACGCTCTGGCAATGTCAAACTATGTCCCCCAGAGAGTAAACGTTTTTATGGAGAAGACTCTGGGAATATTTCACAAGGACTATTCTTCTTCTCCCCCTTCCAGAAGCATGAAGTAGTTTTTCTAGGATTTTCACTGTGAGAAACTAGTGGCATTTCTGGAAGAAAAGCCAACGAAAGCATGAGACATCTCTAAGATTGTTGTCCTAGATGTTTCTTGCTCTCAAACTAGTCCAAGTCAGACCCAGTAATTAATTCATCAACATTTCCGTTTAAGTGTTCCTACAATTTTGACTCAGTGGCCTCTGCTCTGGGAAGCACCTTTCAGCAATGACACTCTGGATGTGCCTGTTTCTCCAGATTTGGGGGTGACACTTTGACCCTGCACACTCAGTACTCTGATGGATCTGGTTTCAGTTTTTCTAGCTTTTTCTTTTTGTAAGGATGGGAGTAATGTTTCTTTAGCTTCTTATGAAAGTCTACTTTCACTGCTATAGTTTTTACCCTCCTGCGAGGTTTACAATTTTAATTAGTTTCTTGTCCTATGACCCTTTGGACAGGAGTTGTGTCTTAGTTTTCTGTCTACTAACACAAATACCATGCAATGGGTTGACTTAAACAATGGGAATTCATTGGCCCACAGTTTTGAGGCTAGAAGAAGTCCAAATTGTAGACATTAGCAAGGCAATATTTTCTCCTTGAAGACTGTGGTATTCTTGGGCTGGCTGCCAGTGATCCTTGGAGTTCCTTGGCTTTCCCATCATATGGCGGTGTCCTCTACTTTCTCTTCTAGGTTCTATTGACTTCCCACTTCTAGCTTCTCCTGGTGGCTTCTCTTTCTGTGACCAATATCCCTTGCTTATAAGGACTTTTGCCATGTTGGATTAAGGACCACCGTCTTCCAGTTTGGGCTCATCTTAACTAAAAACATCTTCAAAGGTCCTATTTACAAATGGGTTCACACCCACAGGACCAGAGGTTGGGACCTGAACATGCCTTTTGTGGGAGATGCAATTCAATCCCTAGCAAGTTAGTTATAGGCTAAACTCATTTTAAACTGCTGGTTTCTTAGGCCAATTTAGAAAATGAATTTTAATATTAATACTACCTTTGAGTTGAGTTCAATAGGAATTTTATTATGATAGAATAAAAAATTTAAAATAATATTTCATATCATATTTTTGGCTCCTTTTATTTTTACAATGTATTTTAATATTTGTAATTTAAAAAGCTAAAATTTCTTGAATAATTCACTATGTGATTTATCCAAGAGGCTTACCTGGATTATATAATTCACTTTACATAAATTGCCTATGAGATGGGTTTTTCTATCTTCCCTACTTTACCTATAAAGAAACTGATTCAGAAAGAGTATGTAAACTTGTAGAAGGTCACAGAGCTAGTAAGAGATAGCAGTATTTGAATTTAGACTGTCTGATTTCAGTCTTCACTCTTACAGTTACATGATATTGGCTCCCAAAATATCCTTTTGGATTAATTGTATGAATTACTCTCTCCAATGGCACAATGCAATGTAAGTATTCTTTTCTAAACTGTTGTTATAAGGTTAACAGATGTTTGGTCCTACTACCTGATATTACCCCCTACCCCTAAAAGGAAATGATAGTTACTCCTTACATTGAAACCAAAACATTTTGACTAAGTCTAAATAGCAGTTTAATTCTATTGATTTTATTTATTCATTTATGGTTCGATTTTACATTTCATTTATATTAAATATTTCATCATACCACCTTATCGTTTTTTGCTTGGTTTATTGAAATTCTTCTGTGGATATGGTGGAGAGTTATAAGCTTCTCATTTAGTAATGCCTTATTTTACAAAATGGCGAGACATTTCCACTCATCTCTGCATTCTTACCCCTTTACAATGTGATTTTGCAACTCCTTCCATCAAGAAGTGGGGTTTATTTCTTTACTCCTTGGATTTGGTTCAGACTTGTGATTTGCTTTACGCCACTAAATGTGGTATGAGTGGTGTTGTGCCAATTCCAAACTTAGACCTCAAGAGGGCTTGCATGTTTCTCCTGGCCCTTTTGGAGCCTTTTTAAGGCACCATTTGAAGAAGTTCATGGTAACCTGTTGGATAATGAACTACAGGTGGCCCATTTAACCCTGGCACAGTAAATAGCTGGCCAATCAGAAGACATGGGAGTACAGCCATGTGAGACATCCAGCCTCAGCTAACCTGCTGCTGACCTCAGATGAGTGAGCAAGTCCAGCACAGACCAACCAAGCTCGACCCAGATCAGCAAGGCTACCTGGTGGACCCATAGACTTGGTAGCAATAATGAATGGCTATGGTTTTAAGCCACCAAGTTTTGGGGTGATTTGTTATGCTGATATAAAATTATTTTGTTCATTTGTTGAAAGATAAATAAAGGTGTTTCAAGGGGAAATCTCAGACTGTCCTGCAGTTATTTACCTTTTCCACATAGATGCAGAGTTCATAAGAATAATAAGTAATGTTGACAGTAGCAGTAATAACAATAATAATAATCACATCTATAGTGTTTACTTTGTGTCAGACACATAGTAAGTTATCAGATCATTATGTGCAATAGCTATTTAATCCTCAAAACACCCCATGCGGTAGGTGTATCATTTTCCCCATTTAACTGTGTTCACAGGCACAAATAATTTAAGTAACTTGAGTCTGTCTCAGCAGTTTAGGACTTAGTTATCTTTGTTTTCCTAACTATCTATCTTTATGTCTTTCACAACTTTCTATCTTCTTCTCAGATGATTTATATGCCTATAAGTAGGCATATACTTAGCAACACAATACCTGTACTTCAGGCTTCTGCCAATATATAGGACCAATCACTAATATCTTGCCTCAAACATCATATTCTGAGTTTGAAAAAATAATAATACAAATAAAATCAAATAAAATATTAACTGCAGGATAAATAATTCACCAATTCCTTTTCTATATCAGGGAGCCAAGAGCCCTTGGGAATATAATGAAAGTTATGAATTCTCTCTTCAGCAAAATGTGCAAAAATACCAAATGTGCATTCCATTTTAGAATTCTTAAACCCTCTTCTGAAATCCATCTTGGGACCCCAAAATAAGAACACCTATTTTAGGTAAATAAAAAAATATCTTTGCATGAAACTAAAGCAATTGTAGAGCTATAGAGTTATGTATTAAGAGCACATCTTATACCTGCCTCTACCAGCTCCCATCATGGCCTTTAAACTGTCCCATCTCAGGGCGAGCTCATAATCACTTTCTAAACTTAGTTCTGCTGTTATGGCCTACAAGAAGCAGCTACAGATATGGGATATTGTATATTGTATTTTGTCTAAATATTTCTTCCACTTCAACAACAAATTAATACTTTTTGTAAAACCAGGGAAACTATTTCTTCAATCCCCAATGTTAGGCTAAGTTGTGTTTTTCTTAAGCAAATATTATAATGTTCATCTTTTGAGAGAAATTAATTTCACTATTTTCATTTTAATATTTCAACTACTTTTATGGGGAATTGTAAAATACAAGCAGGTATTAACTTACTTCTATGTCACTTTACTGTTTTACCACACTTTTTCTTTTAATTTGATTTATTTGCTTCTCTTCTCCCTCCTTTCTTGTCCTTTCTTATAGCATGGTATTTCATTTTGCATGATGACTCAAATCCTTTGTGGAATGAAGTAGGATATACATTCATAAGTAAAAAAATAAGGATATAAATATATTTTGAAATATACAAGTCATCAATGTTGTTCTTGTCATTTCCAAGGACTGTTGTTTTCTCAAAGGAATTTTTCAACCTTTTCTGGGTTTTAGGCTTCTCAAAATTAAGTTACTTCACACTGGGATTTAATATTTAGATTGACATTTTCTTGTGCAATTTTTTTGAATAATACAACACCTCTGTGATAATAGAGTTTGGGTCTTCCTTATTTCCAACTCTTGTTCTGGCCTGTTTTTGACAAGTTGCCAAATCCCTGCACACCTGTGTTGCTCTATGTCTGAAACTGCAGTAATAAAATTTGTTAACTCCCTTCCTCTTGAAGAGTGTGCATTTATATATAACCGATTTAAGTCTCTTGAAACGAATTCCTATGTGTCTAAAAGAGCAACATGGGTCAGTTTTCCCACTTCTTGTTTTTACCTCAGTTATACTACCTTGAACATCCCTAGAGTACACATTCTGAGAATGCTCCAAGAAAAAGTGAAGACGTTCATAATTCAATCAATAGATATGTGTGGTTGTGACTTTCTGTAGCCATAGCTCCACAAAATTACTAGAGCATTTGTATAAGGTACAATTTGTGGGCTCTTGATGTCTGATTGGGCCATTTTATTAGGGCATAGCAATAGTGGATACTTTTGTCACTAGTTTTGCTCTAGCAGCATTTTTAGACTGCTCTTAACTTTGAGCAGCTACCTATTGCTCTTAACTTTGAGCAGCTACCTCTCAGGTACTCATTACTTGTGTTCCAAGGAGCAAAAGTGAGTATTTTCAGTTCAACCTCCTCACCGCCAATGGCATAGCAACTTAAAGAGCAATTGAAAGGCAGTAACTTACTTCCATTAAGAGACTGTTTGAGGAATGAAGTTCCCCAATGTCACAAATTTACCTGGTGAAAATAGCAGAAGCATGAAAAGCCCTTGGATAAATGGGCTAGATCAGGGGTTTTCCCTTACGTGTGTGATGCATATGAGTCTATAAATATAACTTTATGTTAGGAAAGAGGTGGATGAAAACTCAGAGATCCTTTGAATTTACCTTCCTTTCATAAATAAGAAAACTAAGACAAGGTGTTCATTTAAGTTTACAAAATAGTGGAAGAGTGAGAAGTAGAATCCAACTTTCCTAATACCCAAAGCTATGCTTTTTCTATGTCTTATGACATACTTGCTTTTCCTACAAAGTTATAATTATGTATGCACAGGCTTCATGCTTTGACCTTTCAATTCTAAGGTCATTTTCAATTTTAAGATTCATGAAAATGTAATTTTGCCCAGTGATGGTACCTTTGCTCATGGAATCTAACCAGAGAAGAAATGTTGCTGACTTCTTTACCTGTGTAAACCAGTTTTATATTTATTATTCCTTTATAGCTACATTAATATGGCTGTATTCAGATTTAAGTCAGCACAGTAACTTCTGTGAGAACATTTTGAAAACAGTGTGTTGTGTCTTGCCCAGCATAGAGCATTTATATTGTAAACAGTTATTTTTTGAGTCAATGAGTTGGTTGAATGAAGAAAGTGGGATTTAAATTAGAGATTAGATAATTTGTTTTAGTTGCGGTTTGATATGAGAATAGTTTACATCTAAATGAAAGAAAACCTCAAGAATATTACCAGGGAAAAAATTTGGATCACTAGATGGCTTTTGTGTTTCACAGTGGCTTTGCATAATTTTAGGCAGTGCTCATTGTGTAGGCCAAAATTGTTTTAGAATTTATTATTTCAGAGAATCAGCTTTTTGAAGGAAGTTACATGTTCCTTAACTACATATTTGGATATATTATTTACATTTCTAGCTAGTTGTGTCTAGTGTTTTACACATACATCCTTGCTTTGTACCTAAATATGCCATTTAACAGAGAACTCAACTTTTGGTTTCAAAATACATAAAATTGTGAAAAATGATCTTTTTACTAACTCAATTAAGTGTAGTGAGGATCAACATATTTCTGCTACTTAGGTAGTTTCTGATCTTTATCTGAATGGTGCTTGGAAATCTGAAGTATTGTTGTTAAGTATTTTTATACCACCTTGTTAACCTGCATTTGTCCAAACTTTAAAGATTTTCTCAAGATTAATAAATGTATTCTGTTATTCTTTTGGTGTTTTCTGATGATTATCTGTGAGGTGACACAACTATTTGCTTTATATGCAGACATCATAAAGCAACTCAATTTCATTTCTACTAGGTAGAAATTTGTATTCAGTAGAGTATATGTTTAGCCTCTGTAACAACTCTTGTTTACACTCTTGATTTTTATTTTCCCTTTTTCCATTTTCCATTTTGATAATTTCTATTGACTTATTTTCAAGTTCACTGATTCTCCCTTCTATTGTTTCCCATCTGCTGATAAAGGTTTTCTCATCTCTGATATTATGTTTTTTATTCTATCCTTTCCATTTGGCTACTTTTTAAAAGTTTCCTTCTCTCTGCTGAAAATCCATGATGACTGTTCATATTTGTCAGTGTTCTACAGAGATATGTAGCTATTAAGTGATTTATTATAGGAATTGCTCATGTGGCCATGGGATGCCAACTCCAAATTCCACAGTGTAGACTGAAGTTGGAAACTTGATGAAGGTGACATTAAATTCCCCAGGAGAAACTGCAAGTCAGGAACTCCAATGAAGGTAATGATGAATTCCCTAGGAGAAACTGACTACTGTCTGGAGTAGAGATAGAAAGTCTTTCTGACTGCATAAATAATCACTTTTCCATTTAAGGCCTTCAACTGATTGGATGAGGCACTTTTCTCATTGCTGAAGACAGTCTCCTTTGTTGATTGTAGATGTAATCAGCCATAGATACAAGCAATTGACTTATGATTTAAATCCACAAAATACCCTCATAGTAACACTCAGACCAAATTGTTTTCTTGACCAAACAACTGGACATCATAACTTAGCCAAGTTGACACATGAAATTAATCATCATACTGTTCGTGTATGTTGTCCATCTTTCCTGCTAACTTCTATAGCATATTACTGATAGTTAGGTTAAAATCTTTGCCTGATAGTTCCAATATATGTCATTTCTGCATCTGGTTCTGTTGTCTGCTTTATCTCTTGACAAAGAATAATCTCAATCCCCCACCCCCCGCTGTTCTGTGCATATGTATGCATCTTGTAATTTTTAAATTGACTTTGGCATTATGTGTAAAAGATAAATAGATATGGAGGTAAATCATTCCTATGTCTAGAAATGTACATGCCTTTTCTTCTATCATGCTATTACTGTAGGGAATTGAGTCAAACTAGATAATAGTTGAGCTGGGTTTGAATTTGTTGTAGTTAATTGTCTTCAATGCATAACAGGTTTCAAATTTCTCCTGTAATGAACTGGCGCTACCTTTTGCTTAGTGTGGGGGCCCAGAGTGTTAGAGAGATTTCCTTTATGTTCCTACTTCATATTCAGATTTCAGTAGACCCTGCACACCTGCACCACAAGGGGATTGTTTTCCCATGCTGTTGCCCCTCCTCCATTGGTATACTGCTGTTGCTTATTACTAGGTGTGAGGCCTATGGTGAGAGCAAGGGATGACTCTATGTTTTTATGCTTGAGGCTCAGTTTTAGGCAAATCCTCTGCACCTGTGCCATTAGGATAGCTCTTTCTTAGCATTTCTGACCCTTTCCCATGACAGTTGTAGCAGTTTGGTATTATTTATGAATTCCAAAAATAGATATTGGATTATGTTTGTAAACTGGTCTGTTCCTCTGAGTGTATTAGATTGTATTGGATTCAGAGGTTTAACCTTTACTTGATTAAATTATGATTAAGGCTTTCATTAGACCACAACAGTAGGACATTGAGTCCCCACCCCTGTGGGCAGGGACTCACAGAGAAAACCACATGGCAGAGCAGAGAGTAGAGTTTTTAATGCTGGAGCCCTGGGAAGTAAATACACAGAGAAGCAGATACTTGAGGAAAGAAGGAAGGCTCCATTAGATGCAGCAGAGGCCCCAGGAAGAGAGAGAAGCCTGATAGTTTATAGCTGGCCTTGTGGAGCTAGCAAAGCAGCTGAGCCTGGAGAGAACTGAGTCCTGGGAAAGAGACGAGACTTTCTCCAGCCTACAGATGATAGTGGAAGAAGCTAGGACCATGGACCCTTAAGAGGAAGAGGGAGGCTGAAACTTTGCAGACATTGGCCACCATGTTGCTTCAACACATGGCAACAGACTTTGGTGAGGGAAGTAACTTATGCTTTATGGCCTTGTGACTGTAAGCCTCTATCCCAAATAAATACCCTTTTGTAAAAGCCAACAGATTTCTGGTATTTTGCATCAGCACCCCTTTGACTGACTAATACAACAGTCATACTCCATCTTGTATCTATGAAATTCTCATTTGGGAGAGAGTTTCCTGCCCCTCCATCCATAACAGCAGACCTCTCTTGCAGGGGCAGATGACTTGTGCTACTACTGTGCTTTTATTATTCTTGTGTTCTGTGAAGGGTAAAATCATTAATGTGTCCCTTCTTTCCTTAGAGGGTTTTTCATCCTTTGGAAATCACATTACTTTTCACTTCAGTTTCTAGAGGTACTCAAAATGTTATTGCTTTGTAATTTTTTTTAACTAACTTTTTTGTTTTTAAGGTAGTAATGATGTTCTCTTATGGATTTACACCTATTAAATTAACTCAGAACCTGTCCTAAGGTTTATAAAGCTTATGTAAACCTATTGCCTTTTTCTAAAATAGTTCCTTGACATTCATGGATTTAAAATTCACAGTTCCAGCTGTATGTGATCTATTATAAAATATATTCAGCACTTTTCAATTATGGAATCTTAGTGTTATAATTACCTGATTTGTGTAGTGAACCTAGCCCAATCTTAGCTAGTGTGTGAACCTAGCTCAATTCTTCAATATGTACATTACAACCAATCCTTATTGTTCATCACTCTCTTTTACATATCATGTAATTTACTGCACTTATGGAGGTAGGCTGGGAAATACATGCTCTAGTAATATGTGTATTTCATTTCATTTAGAATATGTAGTAGACTCAGATATATGTTTGGATATCTCCTAGAAAAACTATATTCATTAAGATATACACATTAATATAAGTTCATGGCTTCTTTTTAATTATATTTGGGATAAGAATCATGTATTTCATAATTAATAGCAAACAGAATTTAACCTGATGCCAATTTAACCTGAAACAGTTCTTTTTATCCCTACAACAGAATTATTGCATGTAAAATGCTAGATATAAGTGTTAAGTGGGGACTGAGCACATGCCCTAGTTAAGGGACTTCAAACATTTAGCTTTTTAGCACACATGATTCAAATCAGTTCTTGAAAGAAATAATAGACTAATCTATGTCATGGACAATCACTACATATAGCATATAATCAAAACAGTAAATATTCAGTTTGCAAAGGACAAAGACCTACTGGGCCATAAAAAATGGCAGGGCAAAATCATTATTGGGTTTGAGCTAGAATTAATTAATGTTTAAAAATGGGCCCTAACATAAGTTATTAAAATCCTACCAGATGGGAAGCAGATGTGGTTCAAGCGATTGGGCTCTGATCTACCATATGAGAGGCCCCGGGTGTGATTCCCAGGGCCTCCTGGTGAAGGTAAACTGGCCTGCGTCCACAGAGAGCTAACGCAGCAAGATGATGCAACAAAGGGAGACAAGCAGACACAGAAAAACATGCAGCAAATGGACACAGAGAGCAGGCAGCAAGCACAAGCGGCAAGTGGGGGGAATAAATAAATGAAATAAATCTTAAAATAAATAAATAAATAAAATAAACTCCTACCAGATAAATGGTAGGTTTTCCTTCTCTGCCTTTCATTTTTTAAAATTGCTAAAATGCACACATTACTTTAAACTTAATAACTATATTTAATTGTGGCTTAATAACTATCTTACATGAAAGATAAAATCAAGTTAATGATGTGTGCCCAGTAGAAATAGTCTTCTTATCAAACTGTAAGAGCCATCTCTTCTCTACCAGGAACCAATCTTCATAAGCAATGAAAACTACCCATTCGACACACTCTATTAATTGTAATTAAAACATGACCATCAACTTTGCTGTGCTGTCATTCAATAGGTTTCTATCAGTTTTCATATTTGTACCCAGAGTGGTAGATTGTGTATTGTGATTAAGACTCAATCTGAGCCCCAATATGGTATGTCATTATTTGTGACAATATAAACTGTGGGAATAGTCATTTGTGCTGTTTCTTCTTTATGGAAAATGTAAAAATTCTGTCAATATAATGACATTCCAATACAGAGATATATTTGGAAATAAATGTTCAACTACTCTAGTCATTTTGTGTTCACTATCAAACTGTTAATCATGATGGTCTTATGTGGTGTTATTTGGATGCAATTTCATTGTAAAATCCTACCAAATCCTCTCTCTCTTGTCTGGATTTAGTCACATGTATCTGCCTTAGTATATCTGGATTTGGCAGCATTCCAGTTCCTTCTGCACTTCTGTTAGAGGGATATTTGAAAAGTGGAAACCAGTGTTCAGGGAGGAGCAAATCTACCCATCAGACAGTTTAATTTATATGCCCTTAATCTGGTTCAGGTTCAGTGGATTGATTTTGAAAATGGGTTTTCTCTAGTTCTCCAACTTCTTTCTCTATAACTTGGATAAGGTCAATTAGACCCAGAGAGGAAGTGTTCACACCTAATGTGAAAATGCAAATGTTTGGCTTGTTGCTTTTGTGAAAATGCCAAAAATTGCATGTGTCTTCCCTTGTAGAAAAAGACAATTTGATAATTACAAACTGCTTTCTGCAGCTGTGAATGCCCCCTTTCAAACCGATAGAAAACAACAGGAGGCCCAACTGTGAACATTCTTTTGAAAATTCTATTTACTAAATGTATCCATTAACAAACTACCCACAGCTTCCTGGGAATTAAATAAAAAGTCAGACCTGGTAAAAAAACAGTGTACTCAACATGGCTTGTTTACATCAGGTTTATTGTATTTCACTGCCAGTGGTTGGAGGAGTAGAATTGATAGGTTTCCTTGAAAGTTTTATAAAATATTTCTATAAAAGGCCTAGCCAGGGTAATCAGCAAAACCCAAAAGCCCAAATGGGATTTATAAGAAATATTTAAGTAATACCTGGCTATAAGGAAATATCTATAAATTTGGTTCCAAATTTTTCATGGAAGTACTCCAATGCATTTCAAATTTATGATTTATTGACTTGCAGCATTTATCTTTTCTCAACTGTATATTTTCCCAAAATGATTGTAAGCTTTTTGAGGGCAGAGGAGATACTTTCTTTTCTCTTTTTCTTTCTTTCTATTTCTCCCTTCCTTCCTTCCCTCCCTCCCTTCCTTCCTTCCTTCCTCTTATTATATAGTAGGCTCTCTATAAGTATTATTGATTGCTTATGCATATATGCTAATAATAGAAAATAAAACTGTTTAGTGAGGTATATTTGAAATAACCTAATATTTAAAATCAAATATTTATATCTTCTTTGTCAGAAATGTCTTTTATTCTTTTATTTTTCAGAGATTATCCATGTGAAGTCCAATAAAATGTGTTTATTTTATATTGTTCATTTTTTTCTTAATAAAATTAAAACACTAAAAATAAGACAAACTCTATTTTAACATTTAACCCAATATATCTTTTTAAAAAATCTTGTTTTTTTCTGAAAACAAAAACATATTTTACAGTCTAAATCTTTCTGTAACTATCAAAATGCCTCATTTTTATAAATTCATCTCAGATCCTGTGGAAAATTATAGGTGGAGTAAATTTTAATCAAAAGGAAAGGTAGAAACACACTTAGTCTTTAGAAAGGCAAGCGGTAATTCTTCTTGTCCAAAGAAACAGGAAAGACTTAAATCTAGGTACAATTTGGGAACAAGTGTTTTGATCATTATTTATTTCTCATCCCAGAATACAAAATATATACAAATAATCAAAGCAACACCAAATTATGGATCTCTGTAAAGGTAAACAAAACAAAAATATTAAAAACAAGTGATTTAAAAACTTAAATATATATTGGTAATTGTTATTCTTATTATTTTTATAGCAGGCCAAGACTAAGTTTCTGTAAACAGTCATTTAATAGTTGTCAGCTGTGATTAGCATGGCATCGAACCTTGGAGAAGAATATCTTAACATAAAACTTCAAACACGAAATTTTTCTGAATTTTAAACAAGGAGGAGTTCTTGTCTAGAGAGCTGGACACAACAGTCTCTTGGGATCTAGAGAGTAAGCGGGTGTGCCACAAAGTCTAATTTAATTCATATAAACTCAGATGGAAATGAGTTCTGTTTAGAAGCATTGTATAATGAGCTACCTGAACCTGGACAACAGAATTATCCACCCACTCAAGATATCTATCAGTATCTCTTGATTTTATGAAACAAGGTTTGGTTGATCGTCACTCAGATTATGCTTTGAAATAAGAACTATATTCTTTTAATAACACATTAACTATATGGTATACCCTTGGTGTGAATAAGGATCATCATTTTTTCTCACCTTAGGCATATAGTCGGGCTAAACTTCACATCGGCAAAGCCCTTCCTTGGTAGAGCTAAAAGGTTAATAGTTTCGGACCTGGAATTCCTTCTTGTGCTATAGTCATCCTCAGCTGTGGGGTCCAATGCTGCTCTTGACTCCTACCAACTTCCCACAACCTTGGTCTCTTTAAGTTATCAGGCCCCTTAATTAGTAGTTGCAGAACGTGCTTAGTGATTGCTAACTGAAAGTTTTCAACATTTACTTCCAGGACTGAGTAGCTGGTTTTACTTTCCTTCACTACACTGTGCAAAACAGGAATGGCTGCTAGGTAAAGCCAGCTGTGTCTCTAATATTTACCATGTACATTCTATTCATTTTTGTTACACATCTTCCCTCTCTGTGGTCAAGGAAAATATATTAAAAACAAAAACAAGATGCTAAAGGGAGAAGTCCTTTCAGTTTGGATTGTATCATGACACTTACTCTGCAACACCTTTATACAAACCTTATACAACACCTTTATGCAAAGCCCTAGGACTTTGATAACTCAGAGTCATTATTTTTAAATTACTTTCCATCATTCACATTCACATGATGTGGGTTGTATTGGCACATGCTTTTGTGCAATTTTGTATCCTTTCAGTTATTTTTCTTGTATTGATCTTTCTTATTCCCACCCTACAGATAGATTATAAATGGATAGTAATCATTCATTCATTGTTTTTCTTTTATATATTCCACAGCTGAGGAATTGCAAGATATCAAAATGTACCTTATTGTTTAGTTAAAATAACTATGGGTCTATTTGAAAAAGAAATATTTTATTTCATCCTAGGAAATTACTAATGGAAAAAGCAAATGGTATATTATGTGGAACATAGCCTATCAACCTGCATAATCCATTTACCTAATGATGGCAGATTTGTCTCTTGAGGTACCTTCTGCCTCTATCATTCTATAATTATGGATATTTGAGTTGGAACACTGTAAGAATGATTGCTTTAAGCAATCTGAGATATTTCTGTTTCAATGGCAAGATGCCTACCTCTCCAACTGCGTTTTGTGCTAGTCTTTCTCTATATCACAGATTAGCAAACTTCTTCTGTATATGGTCAGATAACAAATGTTTTAGCCTTGCAGATCATATGGTCTCTATTGCAGCTAGTCAATTTGCCCTTGCAGTGTGAAAGTAGCCATAGACAATAGTAGACACATGGATGTGTCTATGTTCCAATAAAACTATTTACAAAAATATTCCATGGGTCAGATTTAGTCTATGAGTAATGCTCTGACCACATTACCCATTTTCCATTCCTCAGTTCCTCAAACAGGAAAAACTCTTCCCCACTTCAGGTGCTGTTCCCTAACTGAGAATATTCTTTTTCTCCTTTTCTGCATTCTTAACTTCTTTCTTTCTTTTGATTTCAGCTTGAATGACACTGGGCTCAAAGATAAGGTAACCATACATTCTGATGTGCTTGAAAAAGTCTTGATTTACATCTGTTGTTCCTGTGCAATTATTGATGTGTCACATATGTCATGGTTGGGATGATAAATTTTTGATCACCCTATTCAAAAAGGGCTTCTCCGGCCATTCTATTTACATTAGGAAACTATCAGAACATCCATTATTTATATGAGAAACACTTACTAGAGATTATTTATAGTTATTTATGTTGTTCATTGTATGTCTCTAACCTAGTACAGTACATGAGGTCAGGGTTGAGACACTCCTGTTCATTGTTACAATCCCACACCAAATATACTGCACGCAAGATATGCAGCATACTCAAGCAATTTGTTCAATGAGTGAATACACACATATTTATTAAATCATTCCACATTTAAGCATGGTAAAAGTCTCATTAATATACATTTTCCCCAATGAGAAAAGACTTTTTTCCTTATCTTGGTTGCTTACTATTGTAGATTTTCCTTCATCCTCAGCTGAGAGGTGGAAGGCAGGCTCCTGAACTGATTGGCTTGACAAATATGAGATGTTTTTAAAAATTATTCTTATTTTTATTTTTTTGCTTAAGGACTCCTCTACCTGCACCAGGGGGTTTCTGGTATGGGCATCATACTAAGTCCCCCTTGGATAATCAGAAGGTTATGGTGTTCTTTAAATGAGCGCAATTTATTTTCAACCATCCTTCTTTTCTCTATTGTCATGCTGAGAATTGAAAAAAAAAAAAAAATCCCTGGTATCTGCACCACACCTTTATCCTGACATTTTGCTACTTCAATGATAATATTTTCTCAGTGTAAAGGGAGATGATTTTTACTGTTTCTAGAAAAGTTGACGGAAATACCATCTGCTCAAGTTCATTAAAGTTTATTAAAGGAAGGTTATGATGATGACTGTGAATAAAGGAGTTTTGTATTACTATGCAAAATCCAAATAAGAATATAGAATTTTCATATGGCCTCAACTTGGAGAAAGCTTTTCTGTCTGTTGCTGAAAATGAAGTAACGTATTCTTACTAATTAAAAAGAATTTTTATTAGTCTTAAGCTGTTGCCTATGAAAAACTGCCAAAAAAGAAAAAAAATCTACTTTGGTAGGGACCTAAGCAACAAAATTTAGTAGCAATCAAAAGCTTTTCTTTACTTCTAAATATGTGAATATATTAACATTTTATCTCAAGATTTTCATTTTAATTTTTGAGTATGTTAATTTCTGTTTAAAAATCTCTGTCTCCAAAAAAACAAATACTGATTCCATATTCAAGTTGGTAATTAATCAAGTTGCTATGCTCTTTTTTTTTTAAGTTTTCCATTTTGTTAAGAAAACTTAACAAAAATTATGTTTCCTAAATAATATTTTATGGGTAAATATTAATATCAATTTAACAAATTATCATGAGTTATGGGCATTTGGGTAACATCAAAATAATTCTATTTCGAATCATTGAAAAATAAAAAACGGATTCATTTTTGTTATACACAAAACAGAATAGAAAATAAATGTCATGCTTTCCTTAGTATTAAGTGAGAAAATATAGCTAACCTAGAAAAAGAAACTAGTAGGAAGAAATATACTGTATCTTCTGGCGGACAGCAGGCTCTGTGACTTCTGCTCCAGCTATCTATGTTTCAAATGCATCCAGTTTAAAGAAATAGCAAGTTATCCGGCCTTTTCCCCTGTATGCTACAGACAGTCTCTTCTTCACTATAAAAATAAAATAGAAAAATTAAATTCATGTAAAATACTTATTTATCTCTAAAATTTAGAGTTGTCTCACCTATTTCTAGCTATTTAAATTTCAAATAAATAGTAAATTTTAGTTATATTACAATTTACAAATTCCTTCAACATTCATTACCACTGTTTATTCTCATATATGCCATATTCAGTGGAGCAGGCAGAATACTATTTTCTGTATTATAAACTGAGAAACTCAGGCTCTGTGTGGTTGATTGACTTAGTGTAATTCACAAAATCAGTATACAACAGAGCTGCAATATCGATCAAGTTCTTTTGATTTTAAATTCAGTTCTCTTTCCTGTATACCCCATTGTCCAATCCTTTACCTGAGAATCTTTAGGTCCTTAATAATATTTCTTAATGTAGTGCTTTTCAAACTTCAGTTTATGACCCATTAGTGATTCATGATATTAATTAATGGCATCAAAAAATGAAATAAAATAAAACAGAATAGAATAGATCAGAGTATATCACAAAAGCTAAGAGCAAGTGTTGTTTCTTGACACTATTTCTGTTTTAATTCTGCAATTAGTGTATCTGTGTAAATGTACTTTGTTGTAAAATAAACATATTTCTTACTATAGGTCATAGTAAGAAAATATTTGAAAACCATGATATATTTTTCTTTAAAAATTGTTATTATTTTTCTAATGCTCTGGGGTTTTGTGCATATGCTTCTTTAGCTTTATCTCCCTAATTAGAAGGCAAAGCCCTCAGGGTAAGGACTGTGGCTTATTATCCCTTCCTCAGAGAGTATTGTTGCTGTGGCAGGACACATCAGAAATGTTATCTCAATGAATTGAGTACAGGACTGCTAGATCTCAAAGTCACTCAACTGATGTGTTACTACTCTAGTTTCATTTACTGACATACTGAAAGAATAAACTTTGGCAACAAGGCACTCAGGTGACATTCTGTATATTGTTTTGAGTGTTAAATCTTTTTTTCTTAGGCTATGTTTTCTTAGGTAAATTTTCATATCTATCTAAAAACTCTATAAAATGCTCAAGAGGAAGAGTCTAAAGATTTGCCCTATTTATATGACTAGAGAATTGTATTTTTATACTCTGCTATAGACTTTCCTTTGGCTTCCTTTATTTTTTATATATTTGCAAGAAAAATTTTAACACTGAGGTCCTTAGAAAGTGAACCCCTCCCCAAAATGGATTTTCAAAACATTAAATTCCTATTAATTCTAACTTGTATTTCTTTACCTTTTATATTAATAAGCCATTTTATACAGAATATATTAATATAAATTTATATTGTAGCTGAATATTTCATATATGCCTGCATATGCACATATATACATAAAACTTTAAACCAACCCTGTTTTTTACCTTTTAGTTTTTATTCTAGTAGCATATATATGACAAAAGTTCCACTTTTAACCACATTCACATATGTAATTCAATGCTGCTAATTACATTCACAATATTGTGCTACCATCACCACCATCCAGTTCCAAATCTTTGCAATCAACCTAAATAGAAATTCTGTGCAAATTAAGCATTAACTCCCCATTCTTTACCCCCAACCCAGCCCCTGTTAACTTAGATTCTATATTCTAACACTATGAGTTTGCTTATTCTAATTATTTATCGGTGAGATCATACAATATTTGCCCTTTTGTGTCTATCTGCTTATTTCACTCAGCATAATGTCTTCAAGTTTCATCCATGTTGGCGTATGTATGAAGACTTCATTCCCTTTCATGGCTCAGTAAAAATATGGAACGCTTCAAGAATTTACATGTCATCTTTGCACATGGGACCATACTAATCTTCTTGTATCATCCCCATTTTAGGATATGTGCTGCATGTGTTTTGCACACACACATGCAAGCACATACTAATACTCTATTCAGGAGTCAAAGTTAATCCCGGGGGCAAAAACCACTGTAGAGACATGTAGAGAGAACTTGCCATTACAGAAATGTCAAACCAGAATGATAGGCTATAGATTATGATCTAAATATCAATAAAACCTAGTTATGTTAGAAGAGAGAGAGGGCTTTGCCAACCAATGCCTGCCGTTGGAAGAAGCTAACTTTGGTATATGAGGATTTAAATATAAAAGAAGTGATCTAACTTTTAGATTAATATCAAAAGAATGTTGCACAGAGACAGGAGTAAATTATATATATCCGGTACCTAAGTAATTTTGAGATTAGTAGAGTCAATATTTCAAATTTATTTGAAGATATTAGGAAAACTAGAGGAAACTGCAGAACACCAGCCAAGTATAAATCCAAATGTTCTTTAAAAAATAGTGTCCCTCCAACATTTGTTTATGTTTCCTTTATAATCCATTTGATCTCAATTTTATAAGATTCAAATGATGAGGGTCTAGAACAAGGGTCAGCAAGTTTCTTATTTTCTGTAAAGTGCGTGAAAGTAAACTTTTTAGGCTTTGTGGGCCATATGGTCTCTGTCATAATTACTCAACTGTGCTGTTGTAGTGCAAAAGCAGCCAAAGACAATGTAGGAAGAAAAGAGCATGGCTGTTACAAAAACTCTATTTATTAACAAAAACAGGAATTGGACAAGATTAGTTTACCAATCCCTAGGCCAAAAGAAATTAAAATGGTTTTAAATTCATTATAATTTTATGTATTTAAATTTCCTAAGTTTTATAAAATCTTCCTCTGTAAGTTAGAATATGGTTATACTGTCACTCTTCATAAATTATATAACCTGAAAACTCACTTTATTTCCTTCAGTTATAGAAACTGCCTCCTAATGTGGCAGTATATTTCAATAATAAGTGAAATATAAGTTGTATCAACTAAAAGACAGCATTTTTTCTGAAGTCTAGAGTCAGGTTTTCTAGGCAAAAGTAAAAAGAACAAAAACAACAACAACAAAAGCAACAAAAACAAGTCTTGTTTTTAAAACAGAAAAGCCTAGTACTGTGAATTGTAAGATTAAATTACAATCTACTGAAGCATCATTTTGAAAATGATGTTTAGTTAGTATTGGATTTAAGAAAGTGTACATACCCTTCTCAATTATCTGCTCATGTCTCCTGTCATAACCCCTATATCAGTTATCACAATGCATGATTAATTCATTATTTGAAACTTACACATAACTTTTAATATAATGACCTATATGCTTTGCTTTCTATTTGGCAAGTATCAATTTTACCATCTACTGTTTTCCAGCAAAAGGTTAGTTTGAATAGGAAGAGGGAGATTACAATTGTATCTTTTCCTACCTGGATGAAACTTCTTTACTTTGCCCTATGTACAATTCCATGGAGCATTATTACTTTTCATCTTAATTATCACTTGAATGTTCTTTGCAATATACTTGTTGACTTCAAAGTAAATACATGAAATGAACTTTATCCTCAAGAGACTTATGTACAAATGATCTATTAGCTATAGTTGAACAATTTGATAGACAATAAAATTTAAAAATCTCTCTCTCATGGCACACAAGAACTTAACTACTGGGAGATGAGAGGTGGAGAAGTTTGCTAGATATAGAGAACATAATAGCCACAGTTAATGGGTTTCTTCAATTCATATCTAGAAATGTGCATAATTTTATTTATAATCTACTTGAGTAGATGAAGGGAAAAATAAGATAAAAGTATGTACACCTTGCACAAACACATGGCTAAGTTATTTTATATTCCAAACAAAATTATTCATATTTCTATTTTAAATGAAAATGTAATGAAATCAGTTTATTAACGCATTTGGGACTGGCTTTCATATGTTTTTTATTATATAATAAATGATACATGTGCACGCATATTCACATTCCAATTTGTAAAACCTGTGATAATATAACATACTTTACATATAGGCATTTTACCATTACTTATTAAAATAGAATTTATAGAAGTTAAAAGAAAATTGTTAGGAAAACTTATTTTAGTTACTTAGTAAATAATTTACATATTGTGAATTG
>JAQZBX010049356.1:0-19950 GCA_029593785.1 Cabassous unicinctus | reverse complement strand
TATATATAATTATATATTTTTTTATATATATATATTTTTTTTCCTGGATTCTCAATGCTGGTTTCTTATTAGAATCACCAGAGCCTTGCTGATCAAAGTGTTCATGGAGCTGTTAGAAAGGCAATTCTTAGATACCACCCAGCTCAACTAAATCATAATTTACATTTGAATATGACCCTCAGGTTATTGATAGTTATGTTAATTTTTAATGTTTCTATATTAATTTTTCATTTCAGTTATTGTGATCCTCAGCTCCAGTATTTCTGTTTGGCTACTTTTTAAAATTTCTGTCTCTTCATTGAGATTCTCATATTGTTCATTCATTGTTTTCCTGATATCCTTTAGTTCTTTCTCTATATTTTTCTTCATCTCCTTCAGCATATTTAGGATAATTTGTTTAAAATCTTTGCCTGGTATGTCCACATTCTGGTCTTCTTCCTTGATGTTTTCTGGATTTTTATCTGTTCCTTTGAATGGGTCAATATTTCTGTTTTTGTTTATGTGTGTGTGAGTGTGCGTGTGTGTGTGTGTGTGTGTGTGTTGGGTTTTGTTGTTTTTGTTTTTTGTCTTTTAATCTTTTGTTGCCCACTGTACATTTTATTGCTTTCAAGTGTCAACTCTGGGATTTAGTCCCCCAGCTGCCTTTTCCTTGTCCCATAATATGTTCCTGCTCATGTCATGACAAGAGATACCTTTGAGTACCAGTAGCAAACAAAACAAAACAAAACACACCAATCCGAAAATCACCTTTCCTAGTCTGCAAATTATTCTGTATTGGCCTGTGCTCTTCTGAGTTCAGCCTTCCTATCAAGAAGATCAGCCTGAGGTGAATGCAAATTGCAGGATCCCTTGTCTTTTCCAAACCTGTTTCTTGTCCTGGGCTTGTAATTGATAGTGACCTTACAAATACCCCCATTTATAGAAATTTGAATGCCCCCTCTACCTACTATGAAGTAGACTTTCTCCCTCTCCCTGGGGCTCTATTGTGACTTAAATCATATAAGCCTTTGCCCCAGGCTGCTTTGACTTAATTGTTTCTTACACTGTCTTTAAGCAGCTTCTACCTAGAGGGCAAATTCTGGGAAGGCAAGTCAGAGTTTTTCAGGCTGCCTCCCATTGATTGGCACTGACATACAGGCACCCCAGTATGCCCGTAGGGGTTACTCTGCTCTCACTGGAACAGGGCTAAGGACCCATAATGAGAAACAGGCTGGCTCCACACCAGGAAGGGGAGGAGGGCCCTGCAATGGCACCAGAGCCTTCTACGGCTTTTGAAGCTATGTTTTCTTGATTTGACTTGCCTAGTTACTGTCCCCTCTAACTGTTTTCTATAATTTAGAGGTAGGGTACTATCTTTAAGATTCCTCTACCACTTTTGCCTGAAGGGGGTTGGAATAGTGGACTCCCTCAGAGCAGGCCCCCAGCAATCTGTAGTAGCTGATCAAAACCATTGATCAGAGATCAGACCTCCTTCTGGAGCACTAGATCTTTATATACCACTCTGACACCAACAAGCTGCATCAAGAGCCGGGTCTGCAGTTCCCACTGCTGCCAACCACCTGGCTTGGGGATGGGGAAGGTAGTTGATGCTTGGAGGCTAAAATTTGCCTGTATATTCAACAATGTACTAGCATCTCCTTCTAGATCTTCCTTGGAGGATGCACAGTTGATTCAGACAGTTCCTTGCCAGTTCAGTAGTTGTTTTTGTGGGGGGAATGATTCCTAGAGCTTCCTACTCTACCATCTTCCCACAATCCTCACAACTCTCATTGCAGTTTTGATTTGAACTTTCCTAATAGTTAATAACATTGGTCATCTTTTTATGTGCTTATTGGCAGTTTGTACTTCTTTAGAGAAATGTCTATTCAAGCCCATTTTTATTTGGATTGTTTATCTTTTTGTTGTTGATTTTTATAGTCCTTTATATGTTCTGGACATTAAACCCTTATCAGATATGTGATTTACAAATATTTTCTCCCAGTCTGTAGGTTGTCTATTTACTTTCATTATAAAGTCCTTTGATGCACAAAAGTATTTTGTTTTTACGAAGTTCCATTTATCTATTATTGTTGTTGCTCATGCTTTTGGTGTAAAATCTAAGAAACCTTTGCCTAACACAAGATCTTGAAGATTCTTCCCTATGTTTTCTTCAAGGAGTTTTACAGCTTTGGCTCTTATACTTAGGCCTTTGAAACATTTCAAGTTAATTTTTGTACTTGGTGGGAGGTAGGGGTCCACATTCATTCTTTTACATATGGATATCCAGATGTCCCAGCACCATTTTGAAGAAACTATTCTTTCCCCTTTGAGTGAGCTTAGCCAAAAATCAATTAGCCATAGATGTAAGGGTTTATTGTATAAACTTTCAATTCTATTCCATTGTTCTGTATGTCTGTTCTTGTCCTAGTGCCATGCTGTTTTGATTACAATAGCTTTGTAATTACTTTTAAAATCTAGAAGTATGAATTCTCCCACTTCATTCTTTCTCAGTATGGTTTTGGCTAATCAAGGTCCTTTGCCTACCATATAAATTTCATTATTGGCTTTTCCATTTCTGTAGGAAGGATGTTGGAATTTTTATTGGGATGTGTTCAAGCTGTAGATCACTTTGGGTAGAATGTACATCTTAATAATGTTTGGTCTTTGAATCCATGAATGCAGAATGTCCTTCCATTTATTTAGATCTTTGATTTCTTTTAGCATTGTTTTGTAGTTTCCCATTTACAAGGCCTTTACATCTCTGGTTAAATTTATTACTAGATATTTGATTCTTTTAATTGCTATTTTAAATGGAATTTTTTTCTTGATTTCCTCCTCATATTGTTCACTAGTGTACAATAGAAAAATCTCTACTGATTTTTTCATGTTGATCTGTCAGTCAACAGACTGTCAGTTTGCCAAATTCATTTATAAGCTCTGTAGCTTTGTTGTGGATTTTTCAGGATTTTTTTTTTTTTTTTAAGATTTCTTTCTTTCTTCCCCCCCTCCACCACCCCCTATACACTCATTGTTTGCACTCGCTGTCTGCTCTCTGTGTCTGTTCAGGATTTTCTGTATATAGGAGCATGTCATCTGCAAATAGGAAAAGCTTTACTTTTCCATTACAATTTGTATGCCTTTTATTAGTTTTTCTTGCCTAATTACTCTAGCTAGAACTTCCAATACAATGTTGACTAGCAGTAGTGGCAGAGGGCATCTTTGTCTTGTTTATGATGTTAGGGGGAAAGCAGTCTTTCACCATTGTGTATGATGTTAGCAGTGGGTTTTTCATATATGCCCTTTATCATGTTGAGGAAGTTTCCTTCTATTTCCAATTTTTCTGTGTTTTTATCAAGAAGTGTTTCTGGTTTGGCAAATGCTTTTTTTTCTCCTAATTTAATAGTCTTTTTTATTTTATGTTATTTCTACACACACCCCCGCCCCCATTGTTTTGCACTGTCTGCTCTCTGTGTTCATTCATTGTGTGTTCTTCTGTGTCTGCTTGTCTTCTCTTTAAGCGGCACTGGGGTGGATCCTGGGACCTTCCAGAGCGGGAGAGAGGCGCTCAATCTCTTGCGCTACCTCAGCTTCCTGGTCTGCTGTGTCTCTTATTGTCTCTCCTCTGTGTCTCTTTTTGTTGCATCATCTTGCTGCGCCAGCTCACCTGCATGGGCCAGCACTGCTGTGCGGGCCAGCACTCTGCATGGGCAAGCTCTCTGCTCAGGCCAGCTCACTGTGTGGCCAGCTTGCCTTTTACCAGGAGGCCCCGGGAATCAAACCCTGGGCCTCCTAAATGGTAGATAGGAGCCCAATTGCTTGAGTCACATCCGATTCCCCAAATGCTTGTGTTTTCTGCTTCATTTGAGAAGGTCTTGTGGTCTTTTTTTCTTTTAACCCTTGTTCTATTAAAATGGTGAATTACATTAAATGATTTTCTTATGAAACTAGCATACCTGCGATAAATCCCTCTTGACCATGTTGTAGGATTTTTTAAATGTGCCATTGGATTCGATTTGCTAGTATTTTGTTAAGGATTTTTGCATCTATGTTTATAAGAGCCATTGGTTTGTAATTTTCTTTTCTTGTGTTATCTTTATCTGACTTTGGCATTAGGCTGGTGTTGGACTCATAGAATGAGTTAGGAAGTGTTCTGTCTTCTATTTTTTGGAAGACTTTGAGTAGGATTGGTTTTATTCTTCTTGGGATGTTTCTTAAATTCACCAGTAAAACGTGGGATTTTCTTTGTTGTGAGATTTTTGATTACTGACTCAATTTCCTTACTTGTTATTTGTTCACAGCTTCTATTTCTTCTTGATTCTGTTTAGATAGTTTGCTTTTTTCTAAGATTTATCCAGTTCATCTAGGTTACATAAGTTTTTGGTGTACAGTTGTTCATAGTATCCTCTTATAATCCTTTTTATTTCTGTGGGGTTGGTAGTAATGGCCTCTATTTCACTTGTGATTTTAGTTATTTGCATCCTCTCTCTTTTCTTCTCCATCTAGAAGTAAAGTTTATTGATTTTATTATCTTTTGAAAGAACCCAGCTTTGGGTTCATTTTTCCTCTCTCTATTGCTTTTTCATTCCCTATTTCACTTATCTCTAATCTTTGTTATTTCCCTCCTTCCATTTGCTGTTGGTTTAATTTGCTCTTCTTTTTCTAGATCCCCTTATTGTGAGGTTAGGTTTCTGATTTGGGATCTTTTTTCTTTAATAATGTAAGCCTTAGAACTATAATTTCCCCCTGCAGCACTGCCTTTGCTGCATCCCATAAATGTTTATATGTTGGGTACTCATTTCATTCACCTGACAATATTTCCTATTTTCCCTTGTAATTTCTTCTTTGACATATTGGGTCTTTAAGCACATGCTCTTTAACTTCCACAAGTTTGTAAATTTTCCCATTCTCCCTCTGTTATTGATTTCTAGCTTCATTCTATTGTGGTAGGTAAAGAAGATACATGGTATGATTTAAGTATTTTAAAATTTATTGAGACATGTTTTGTGACCTAACATATGGTCTATCCTGGGGAATGATCCATGTGAACTGAAGAAGTACGTGTATTCTGTTGGTATTTAGTATGTGTTGAATGAAGTGTTCTATATATGTCTGTTAAGTCTGTTTAGTTTAAAAAGTATTTTTCAAGTCTGCTATTTCCTATTGATTTTCTGTCTAGATGTTTCATTCATTACTGGAAGTGGTGTAGTAAAGTCTCCTACTATTTATATAGGACGATCTATTTCTTCCTTCAAATCTGTCAACATCTGCTTCATATATTTTGGGACTCTGCCATGAGGTGCATATATATATTTATAATTATCATGTCTTTTTGTTGAATTGATTCCTTTATAGGTATATAGTAACCTTCTTTGTCCCTCATAACAGTTTTTGACTTAAAGCCTTGTATCCTTTAATTTAAGGTGAATCTCTGTAAACAGCACCTTTGATGTTGTTTGCTTTTTAAAACTCTTTTTCTTTCTGCTCCTTAGCCTGACTCATTTCAATTGTATTGTGTTACAGAACACTGATTCTTCTGCCAGCTTCAATCTTCTGTTGAAACCCTGTAGGGAACTTTTAATTTCCAATATTTGGTCTTCAACTCCAGTATTTGTTTGGTTCCTTTTTAAAATGCCTGTTAGTTACAGTTCTCATATTGTTCATTTGTCATTTTCCTGATAGCCTTTAGTTTTCTCTGTGTGTTTTCCTTTATCTCTTTGGGTATATTGAGGATTGTGTTTTTCAAGTGTTTCTTTGGTATGTCCAAAAACTGGTTTTCCTCTTTGATGGTTTCTGAATTTTCATCTTGTTTCTTTGTGTTGGCCACCATTTCCTGATTCTTTGTTTTTGTTGCACACTGTACATTTTCATATTTTAATGTGCTAACTCTAACATTTAGTGTCTGGCTATCTGTTCCTCAATTTGGTATCCAGATAGTATCTCAAAGATTTC
Source organism: Cabassous unicinctus (assembly GCA_029593785.1). Classification (NCBI taxonomy): domain Eukaryota; kingdom Metazoa; phylum Chordata; class Mammalia; order Cingulata; family Chlamyphoridae; genus Cabassous; species Cabassous unicinctus. The sequence goes on along the minus strand of JAQZBX010049356.1, from coordinate 14,022 downwards.
CTTGAATGCAAGGAATGAACAAAAACATATCAACATGTGAAACACCCTTCATAGTCTTTGCCAACTGGTGCTGCATTGTCTCGTGCTCTCCTTCAGAGTATAGCTCTCCTATCTAGAAGATCAGCTCAAGGTGAAAGTGCAGTGTGTAGGTTCTCTCTGTCTTTTCTGAGCCTGCATTTTGTCTAGGGTTTGTGCTAGCTCATGACCTTAGGAATTCCTCCATTTACAGAAATTTGACTATCTCCTCTTCTCCTCCTCTCCCTATAAAATAGACTCCCTCCTCCTGGTTTCTCTATTTTTGTCTCATAATTGGTAACACTTTGCCCCATGCTGTTTTGACTTAATTGTTTCTTACACTGCTTTAGCTGTCCCCAAGCTTCCTCTGCAGGGCAATTTGTGAGAGGGGAAGCCAGAAGCAAGTGTCCTGGTTCAGTCTTTCACCTGATAGATAAGTACAGATATAAAAACACTGCAGTATGTGCATAAGGGTTACTCTGCTCCCTTCAGAACAGGCCAGAGACCCACAAAGGAATCAGGCTGGTTCCACACTGCATGGGGTATGTTTTGGGAAAGGGTCAGCAAGGGTGCCAGCATTTATATCATTTCAAAATGTCATTTTCTTGATCCTGTACTGGCCCAGTTACTGCAATGAGAATTTTGAGAAAGATGGCTCTACCAGATTTTGCTACTTGTTCAAAGATTCTGTGAGGGAACGGAAAGCTGGAGCAACTTACTCCATTATCTTGGTTGACCAGAAGCCTGTATATTAAATTTTAAGAAACACTGACCTAAGTTGCTTTTAGAGATACTATTTCTTGTGCCCACATCTTGTTTAATTATTCTGCACCAGTGAATTTTAAAAGCGTCATTGACAGTTCTAATTTGTAGCTAAGGTTCAGAGACTACAACTTATTGAGTTTTGTTGTAGAAAGAAGAATATGCACAATTATCTGAAAAAGGTTATTAACATGTTCCTTTCTTTTTTTAATTACTTATCTTTGCAAGGTTGGATTTTCTTCATAACTTCAAACAAAACAACATATCACAACAGATTGAATACAGAAGCTGATATGAAAATCTAGCTGTGTTCTTTTAAGCCAAATATTAAAGTGCTTAGCAAAAATGTAAAACAATGCCACTCTTTTACCTAAAATTTTTGTTTTGAAAAATACTGTTATTTTTCATAATAATGTTATTTATGTTAATATGTAGTATATTTATTATTAATTTTAAAAAATAAATAAATATTTCTAATATTTCCCTGTTTTAATTCTAACATGATAAATGTAGAAAGATATAATTAATGGTGTGCTGAAACCTTGTTCAGGTTTGCCAATGCTGATTGTTAAATTTTGGGGGAGTATTGCAAGCTTGTTGTTAAAAAACCATCATTAAAAATTAAATTATATAAAGTTACAATTAAATAAATTATATTTATACAAATACAGTAGACACACTACTTTTGTAATATGCAATGGCTTGCCCCTTCTTTCTCTCTGTATTCAGTGACAGCATGTTGGTGTATTGAAATCAGCCACAATGCACAGGAATCAGTACATACTACATGTGAGAAATTTTCCTTCTAGAGAAAATTTTCTCCTGGTTGTTAAACATTTACCAGTACTTCACTTGATCTAACCCATGGAAACAAAAGTTCTTTGAGTTTCTCATTAATTTTTAAGTGTATTAGGAGTTTGAGAACTACGGATCTAAGATGATCATTTCAACATTTAACAGTCTTGTACATTTGGCCCCCTGCCTAGCTTATATGCTATTCATAGACATTTCATCAAATTGTTCCACCTTGACCCAGTAACCTAATAATAACAATCACTGCTATTAATAAATAATTGTTAATATATGTTCGTGCTCTGTGCCAGACTCTGTGCTTTGTATTTTATGGTCATTATCTCATTTAATCCTCACATCAATCCTATAAAATAGGAACATTTATAATTTCTACTTTACAGACATGAAATCGGAAGCCAAGAGACATTAACTAATTTGCCCGAGGTTAAATCCAGGTCTTTATAACTCTAAAATTAACCACTTAATCATTTCATTTGATCCATCCACTCATACACTCATTTGGTACTTTGGATTTATGTAGGCATTTAATTGTACACGTGCAAATAGCTCATCTTCACCACTTTCCTAAGCCCCCTAAGGGCTGAGATGGTGTCCTATAACATTTCTTAGTACCTTCCCCCATCATGCATTATGCCCTTTGTAGGTCAATTAATAATTGTTAATGACTGAGTGCTCAGTACTTGACCAAGTACTGTAACTCTATTATGTCAAAAATTTTAAACTTAAAGAAACATCCATTTATTCAATGAATATTTATAAGGACGTATAATGTAATTGCTGTGCTAGATGCAGAAGACAAAGTCCCTCTACTCATAGAGCTTATATTCCAGTAAATGAGATAGGTATTACACAGATAAATGATTTAAAGTATGATGAATGCTATTTTGCAGGGAGCGATATATACTAACTTAGTTTCAGAGATGGTCAGCAGAAGCCCTTCTAAGGAAGTTACCTGAAGGATGAACTGCACAGTTGAAGTAAAAGGAAAGTTTCCAGGCAGAGGGAATGAAATGACTGTATCTGTTCAACCTATTTATCATAAAACAGGCACTCAGTAACTATTTGTTGTAACTATTTGCTGCAAGTAGATTTGTCTGCTATAAAGAGATCCAAGCAATTTTATGTGCTTTGGGTTTTCATGTAATACATTCACAAAAATAAACAATATACAGAATAGAAAAATTAATGAAAAATAAGTAAGATAATCAACAAATATGGCAAGAAAAAATTGGCTTTAAAGGATGCCCATATAAGACATATGGAAGATGAAAGAGTTGAGGAAAGGTCCTCAATGAGCTAACTCTGAAATATGCACTCCTCAGCACTACCACAGGCACAAAGAGGAAGTCACATACCTTAACCAGAAAGAGTCTCCTAGGGAGCAGAGACTCAACATCTGTGTCCCTATAGGACTCTTACAAGGCATCTTATTACTGTATCTATGAATTATGCAGCCAAATCCTTCATTCATATTAATCAGCCTGTATATCTTACACCTGTCAGCCTAATTATGGCTGTGTAAAGGAGCAGAATGAATAGGTCATCTGGAAAGCTGAGAGGAATAAGGCAGGAGATAGAGGCTAGGGCTGCATTCCCTTCAGGGAACAGAAAAGAGGGTGTTAATTAAGGGTTTTATAAAATCTACTTAAAAACTTGGTTTTGACCAAAGTTGAATACACTTTCCTAAGCAGCATGCTTGCTACTCTAAAGTAGTAAATGGAGGAAATCTCTTAATTGTTAAAGAAATGATCTGATAAAGATGACTCAGAGGTTATTGAGATGTACACACCTTTGGAAAATATCTGCTCTGTATGCAAATCTTCAAATTTACCAGTTACATCAGCAAGAGTAGGGTGACTTCGGTGATCCTGATAGTGTTTCTGGTTAGGAATATCAGTGAGGGTAAGCTTAAGTGTCAGAGTCCTGGAAAGTACAATGAGGCATATCAGAGGTATCAGTTTGAGATGCAACTTGAGTTCTAGTTGTCTCATTAAAGAGCTAGTATCTTAACTCATTAAATATAGCTGTATCCTGAAGAACTTCTATAGTACTTGGGAGTTCTCCAAAAGAGGGATCTATCATATCCCCTAAAATACATGAGAAAAACAACTCTCAAATTGATGGGCTGGAGATATCTTCATGAAGGTTGCTTAGAGGCCTGGAGTTTGTTCTTAGATTCTAGATAAAAAATTAGCCACACTATGCCTGGTACATTGTCTGTGTTTAGGATGTGTTGAATGTATGTTTAATAAAAGCTTTGTGGTCACACTTCCTGGGAATTGTCTCCCTGGTTTCAGGTTCCTCAGTGCCCTGGTTTCCGGTGTCCCAGGATGGGAAAGTCATCACTACTTCCCATATGACCTTGTTGTATATTGTAAATGCTCAATAGTGATTCATAGGGTAACAATGTCTGAGTTCTTGTGCTATGAATGCTGCTTCTCTACAAAATACTAAGGCTCCACCCCTTTGGAAGAGGGGGATGGTTTAGGAATCTAAGCATTTAAAAAAACAGCCACCTGTCTGAGTCTTTCCCCACCCTTTGCCTTCCATGGCTTCCAGGGTTTCCTGCCTGGCTTCACATACTCCATGAGGACAGAGAATCTGCTGATTCTGGGAGGAAGACTCTTGTCACTTGACTGACCTGGAGCCCAGCAAATGAGTCAAACAGTTCTGGCATCTCTAGCTCCTGTGGACACAGTAGGAGTTTTAATAGTGATCACATTTTCAGCTATCAGAGGAGCAGTTTCCAGACACCTCATGGCTGCAAGTCAACTCCTAGCATTCTCCCATGAAAGGGGGTCTGGTTTCTTTAGCTCTCCTCCTCTCCCATGTGCCAGAATTCCTGCTTAGCCTTGTCTACCTTTGGGCAAACCAGTGTTGCTTGACGATCCTCGGCAAAAACTGAAAGATAGTCATTGGGGCCTTTGCCACCAAGGCAGGAGCAGAAAACCAGTAAGCTTCTGCATTCCCTATCCCCCACCCCCAGGAAGCCAGGAGGTCTGCCTATTCCACATTTGTAGCCCTGCCAAGACCCAACCTGCCATACTCACTTGCTGTCTAGGAGCTCATCAAGGAGGATGCAAGGAGGTATCTGCAGCTCCACAGACAGAACAGGTCCCCAAATCTCAACCTCTCCCATCTCAAAGATAGACTATATACTTGTGGACATCAGAATCCTGGAGTTACCCTGCTATATATTCCAGGTTTTGTGGATAAAACGCAAGTCATCAAATCTGGCCTCAGTTTTCTTAAAATCAACCCAGCCTCTCCAAGGAGCTAGTGCCTATTCAGGAGTGCCAACATTCCCAGGAGGAAAGTAAGAAGAACAAAGGCTACAATTTCCCTAGGTAGCCTCCTCTGGCAACTGCTTCTAGGAGTTGGTATAAAATATAAGGTCATAATTGGTATAAGGTATGACTACTAACTCTGACATGGAGACAAATGATCTGAAATCTACACCATGTCATATTGGCTTCTTTGGGGCACCAGGACAGCACCCACACAATTCTTAGATAGCAGTCCCTTTGTCCTAGGCATAGGTGGCACACCAGTTCCTATCTGCTGCAGGCAAGCCCCAGTCAAGAAAAAGGTACCAATGTGTGGACAGTTCTCTCCCAGCTTCTAAGAAGAGACATGCATTTTGCTTTTGAGATGGCACCATCTTGTTGCCTCAACTTTGTGCTAGAAGCACTTGAGTTTTTTAACTTCAGTGCCTGTCTCCAAAGGAAAAGAATGGTATCACTGGATCAGCTCTGGAACTCATTAAAGAGAGGCAGAGCATCGATGGAGTTGAGAGTGCCAGATTCTATGGAGAGAATGCTTGAGAAAATGGTTCAGTCACTTACTTCTGGAGGTATTTTGGGCTCTAGGGTTTAATCTGTTGTATGGCAGGCTGGGAACTTTCATTTATCCCTGACCTTCCTCAATTTTGAACAAGTCTCTTAGAGTACTTCTCACCTGGGGTGATGCCAGAATTCAGTAAAGCTCCCAGGACTTAGCCAGCTTAGAATTATGATCCTGAAGCTGAAAGGGTGAAGAAGTATTGCCACCCTGAAGCAGGGCCAAGACCATGAAAATGGACCTGAAAGTTATGGAGAGAGGGACAAGCAGCCCAGTTCCTTTGCAAAAACCATTCGCCTACATTTGGGTGCCCTGTCTTTCTCATCTGCCCACCCTCTTTACCCCAAAGTCATTTCCTAGAGGCATTTGTTTTAAAAACGTAACACACTGATCAATCCTTCTGACACCTTGTGCCTCTGTCCAATGTACATTATTCCTTTGAACTTACCTGTAGGCTGCTTAGTAATTATGTTTTGTGTATATAAATTGCAAACCTGTAATTAGATTGCAAAATTCTGGAGGTCAAAAACAAAATTTTCTACTTCATTATGTCCAGTAGAGTGCTAGTTATATGCCCAGTGCCCAGTATATGCTCCAATAAGGGCTGACCAATGAACTCCTTTCCCTCAGTTTACAGAGACAATACACTGGAAAGCTAATAGTACCATTGCTTCCTTAGCCACAGGCCTAAGGCTGCTACCAAGTATCCAACAGGACCATCCAACTCCCAGAATGTTGAACATTCTGCCCTGGACAATAGCACCCTCTCTGGAGAAACCCATTGCAAATGAGTTTGAGAAAGGACAAGAAGATCAGACAGAACACTCAGGTGACTGAAAAGGTAAGATCAGCTTTGATGGGCAGTAAGCAGAACATGAGGCAGTACATATCAGAATGTATGAGTTTGAATCTGAGGTCTTGGGGGAAAGGGAGCTCCATGATCCATCTTTCAGGTACTCACCTGGGTGCTGGAATACAGATATACTGCTCTGGTAGTAGGCAGCAAGAGCAAGGTGCAGCTTGATAAGTAAATCTCTCTGTGCCTCTTGCTGAGTAGAGCTGCAGTGTTCTTGGTAAGGCAGATGAATTCTTTGTTCCAAGTCAGTCACAACGACCCCATGGACACCTATTTGATCCTCCTAACAACACAATTAATGAATTCTACTGTAGGAAATCAAACAAAGTAGAGATACTTTGAGGATACAGAGAAGGTTAGGGGGATACAGGGATAACACATGGGAACATTTAAATGGGTTTGTACTGCAATTCAGGTTCTATTCTCAAGATGCTATGGTTCATTCTCCTACCATAAGTCCGTCCTTCCCACCTTGCATTTTATTACCCTTAGACTTTGGCTCTGGTGCCCCTCAGTTTAGCCAAGATCCATGGTTCCCTTTCCTTTCTCTTAACTCCAATCATACTCTGACTTTCATGGTTCAAATTTTCTCCCCCAAAACCCTTCTAGTTGCCATTGGTTCCCCTCTCCTGCATCCTGACTGTGATATCTCTGGTGTTCCTTATAGATCCTGGGCCCTGGCTGTGGCCCAAACCTAGCCCTCGCCTTATTCTTGGTGCTCTAGCACTGAACAGAGGTGGTAGATTTAGCTCCATCTCAGTGATTCAACAGACACAGAAAGTCAGCCAGAAGGAAAAATGCGGCCGTAAATTGTTGACTCCATGCCCCTGCACATTCAGAAACCTGGGTCAGGGAAGACCCAGGTACTTGCTCATCCAGCCACCACCTCTCTATTCCCTTCCTGAATTTACATGTCCTATGTATTGCTGACAGCAATCATCTCTGGCCCCTCCTACTACCTCTTGTTCAGCACCAACCCCGGTTCTAGCTAAGTCTCCATAGCATAGCTATGGGTTGGGGTTTAGGTAAAAGCAGCCCTGCCAGCTTTTCAGCTAACCTGCTGTGTCAGCCTGCCTACTAGGACCAGGGATTTCAGAAGAATGATCATGTCCACTCTGTATCTGTATTAGTCAGCCAAAGGGGTGCTAATGTGAAATACCAAAAATGGGTTGGTCTTTATAAAAGGTATTTATTTGGGGTAGAATTCCACAGATACCAGGCCATAAAGCGTTAAGTTTCTTCTCTCACCACAGTCCATTGCCACGTGTTAGAGCAAGACAGCTGCTGGCGTTTGCCAGGGTTCAGGCTTCTGGGGTTCCTCTCTTCCCAGGGCTGCGTTTCTCTCCGGGCTTAGCTCCTGGTTCCTCCACAAGGTCAGCTGTAGACAATCAGGCAAATGGCTTGCTTCTCTTCTCCTGGGGCCTTCTTTCCAACATCAAAACTGCTTCTCAAAAGACTGCCTCCACTCTGTTCTTGTCTTGCCTTTTTATATTCGATTCTCCACCCACCAAGGGGTGGGGCTCAACATCCTACTGATGTGGCCCAGTCAATGCCCTAATCATAACTTAATCATGCCCAGATTAACAGATCAGTTTACAAGCATGATCCAATTATATTTTTGGAATTCATAATTACATCAAACTGCCCAACGGCCACAGTATCCTTCAGGGATTTTTTGCTGATGGAGGGGGAAACAACAGATGAGGACCGAGAGCTCTGTGGAGGCACGTATACAGAAATATTTTCATAGGAGACCCAAATCTCATAATTTAGATTTTTCTTCACCACTAGAGAATCAAGCTTAATGAGTTTTTGTTTGTCTGTTCTTTGTTTATTATTATTATCATTGAAATAATGAAAATGCTCTAATAATGATTCAAGTAATGAATACACAACTATGTGATTATGCCAAATACCATTGATTGTACACTTTGGATGGATTGTGAGCTTTACTAATAGGTATCATTAAATTAATTTGTTTAAAAACAAAACAAAATATTAATAAGGACTTTTATTTAATGACTGTATTTAAATGTAATTCACAGAGGCCATCTGAGAGACAGTCCTGCAATATCATTAGGGAGCAGTTTCAGCTGCTCAGACAATCTGCTGGAAGCCTCAGCCCTGAACAACTGTGGCTGGTATTCAGGAACATTTGTTGTTTATCGACCTCAACCAGAAGCTCTTAGGAAGTCTGCAGAAAAAGATGTCCCAAGTCCTGGCTAATCTCAGGCCCTGGAAGGGCTGTCCTGGCTCTGTGGCTCAAACTGAGCCAATTGTCCAGTGGCCCTGCCATGGGGGGCACTACATGACAGTTTAGTGTTTTTTGCTCTGCTTTCTTTCCACAGCCCCTGCTTATCTCCTTCCCTTTTCTCTCAACAGGACACCTGTGTGTAAAAACAATTTTTAAATGTTAAAGTTCTGTACAAACATGAGCAGCTATTATTACAATATGATACACAGATGTCAACTCAGTTTACCAATGCTTAGAAAAACCAGGAAAAAACTAGTGAAGATTTTTGTCCCCCAACCCCAATTGAATATTAATTAAAGCCATATTCAAGTATGAACTCCAAAAAGTATAAGGGACACAATTATACAAGGGAGATGCTACACTCCTGTCTTCGCAAAGCTGGAGCCCATAGCCAAGGTAGGAAGGCAGAGAAGTAAACAGAGAACTATAATGTAGTGTGTTAAGTGTAATATTGGGGGACATGGAGGGTACAGAGGAGGGACACCTCACCCAGGGATAAAGGGTCAGAGAAGGCTTCCTGGAGGAATGAAATTTAAACTGAGGCCTGAGATATGAATAGAGAGAGCCAGAAGAAAAGCTGACAGAAATATATCTTGACTGAACCACATGTGCAAAGACCTTGGGGCGAGAAAAAGCCAGATGCACTAGAATGGTTTTTTTACCTTGGCTATACCTTATAGTCAATAGGGAAAGTTTAAATAATACTGATTCTGGGCCCCACCCCAGACCAATATAAATGAGAGAGCCACTGGGCAAGATTAATCGCAGAAGTTCAATCACTGGAGCCAGGAGTGAGAGAGGTGAAAGTGAGGGGTTAGGCAAATAAGGGATCCAATTATTAAGGGATTTGTAAGCCATGCCAAAGAGGTTTGATTTCATCCTATGGACAATGGGAACTCCTGCAGCTTGATGAGTTTTGTGGAAACTCACCTCATTTGCAATGAAATACAAGACTGGAGACAGGAAGACCAAGTAAAGGGTAAAGAATAAACAGGTACTTTAAAGGTATAGAATTTCACACTGACCTATCTCAGGAAACTTCCTTCCTGGCCTCATCTCCCACAAAGCCAATTACTGAAAACAGATAAGTGAAGAAAGAATGTAACAATATTCCAAGATAAGTTTTTCCAAGATAATTATAAAGAAGGATGAGTACTAAAAAGGGGAGCACAAAAGAACAGGTATACTACAGAGGAGAAATTTAATAATTAAATATTAATGGAAAAAATTATCTTCTCTGTACCTCCCCATTGCCATTACTACAAAGAAAGTGTGAAAGGAAAAACATCTATTTCCCACTGGCTGCAGGTGATGAGGACCTGGCATTGGTGGGCATTGGTGAGATGATATGTTACCTACTTTCTAGAACTTCTGCTGACAGTCTGAAAGGCCATGTTTTCCATTCGAATTAGAACTTGCTTTGAATTCAGAAAGAAGGCAAAGGCGTTCTAAGAAAAATGAGCAACGAAGGAGCCTTATCATAGTCTCTCTTATTTGCCATACTCCCTTGTATTAGCCAATCTCTTATACTGAAAAGGATAAAAAGGAAAGGGAATAAAAGGGGGAAAAGGTAAAGACAAATGAGTTCATGTGGCTAAGAGACATCAGAGAGAGTCGGGAGGTCATAAAACCATCTCCGCCATCCTTACCAACCTTTTTGCAGGCAGTTATGAACTGCACTCAGAACACGCTACATCAAAATAAATATACTAACTCTACACTATATGTGTATTATTTAATAAATATATCACACCCACACCAACATGTTCTCTCAAGAATAATGTTGTTTTTTTTTGAATTTTCAGTTCAAGCTCATGGACCCCTGAAATCTTTCCACAAAGACCCCTGGTTAAGAAGCCCTGTGTTAGATGGAGATAATCACATCAAGCTTTTCCTCTCTCCTAGCATTCCAAAATTCCTTCCTGGCCCATCTTCCACAAAGCAAACACTGAAAACAGATGAGTATTGGAAGAATGTGACAATATTCCAAAAGTAGAACAGAAAAGTAAAAATGGATGTTAATTAACTAAAACTATGTATTAATCAACAGCTCATTTTTTAAAATAAAAGTTCACATTACCTTAAAATCTATAATATACCTCTCTAAAAATCTCAGAATTAAAAAAATAGCTAATTTGACTCACAAATTTGGTCTGCTGTATCCCAAGAGCCCTTCCAGGATGGATGGGGCTGCGCCATTGTTTGCCTTGGAGCCTGTAATGGGCTAAAGATATACAACCCTCCCAATCTCCTCCTTTAGTAACAGGGACTGATTGTTGAGGACTCAGAAGGGAGTGGAAATATTTCCTAGCCAGGAAAAAAAGGAGGGGGCTGCAAGAGAAGGCTGGAGAACTGTCTCAGAGAAAGTTTGAATTACAAAGCTCCTAGCCTCCAGACAGGAAGTTCTACCACATTGATCCGGGCTGTGTTGCAACAAATATACTCCGACCAGGCATTGAACTGAGAGCTGCCAAAGAGGTTCATCTCCTGGCAGACCAAGGAAGTGCATGCAAGAAAATTAAAAATAAGTAGGAGAGGCTTTTTCAGGCCTCCATAGCCTCCCTGCCCAGGACCCTAGGAGGTGGATCCAAAACCAATTACTGGGTCCAGTGCCCAGTTTTGAGCAACCAGCAGGATGATCTTAACAAATCCAAGTCAAGCCAAAAATCAAAGAGCAGTGGTAATCCACAGCCCTCTGCCACTAAATCCCTACAAAAGAGAAAGAGATTGAGCATACAAGTAAACTACATCCTAATCAGATGCCTAGGTATCAGCAAAAAATTACAAGCCATACGAAGAAAATAGAAGACATGGCCCAAGAAAAGGAACACATCAAAGCTCCAGAAGAGATGCAGAATTTGAAAGAACTAATCAGTGAGATGCATACAAATTTCCAAAATCAAATTGAGTTGAAAGGCAATATAGTTAAAGAGACAAATGACATCAAGAAGACATTGCGCGAACTCAAAGAAGAATTTGAAATCCTGTACATAAAAGTAACAGAGCTCATGGGAATGAAAGACGCAATAGGTGAGATCAAAAACACATTTGAGGCATACAATGGCAGAATTGAAATGACAGAAGGAAGAATAAGTGATACCAAAGACAGAACAGCTGAAATTGAAGAGAGAAAAGAACAGAGAGAGAAAAGAATGGAAAAAATTGAGCAGGGGCTCAATGCAACAGAGAGTTGAATGACAACACAAAACGCAACAACATATGTGTCATGGGAGTTCCAGAAGGAGAGGAGAAGGGAAAGGGACAGAAAGAGTATGTGAGGAAATAATAGCTGAAAATTTCCCAAGTCTCACGAAAGAAATGAACTTACATGTCCAAGAAGCACACTGTACACCAATCAGAATAAATCCAAATTGACCTACGCCAAGACACATACTACTCAGAATGTCAAATGTCAAAGAGAAAGAGAAAATTCTCAGAGCAGCAAGGGAGAAGCAAATCATCACATACAAAGGACATCCAGTAAGACTTAGTGCACATTTCTTTTCAGAAACCATGGAGGCGAGAAGACAGTAGCATGATACAATTAGGAAAGTGAAAGAGAAAAAATGCCAGCCGAAAATTCTTTATCCAGCAAAATTGTCCTTCAAATATGAAGGTGAGTATAAAATATTCACAAACAAAGAGAAACTAAGAGAGTTTGCAAAAAAGAATCCACCTTTGCAGGAAATATTAAAGAAAGCCTTAAAACCTGAAAGAAAAAGATAGGAGAGAGAGGCTTGTAGGAGAGTATAGAAGAAAGAATAGCAGAAAGGATAACCAAAAGAGTAAAAAGAGACAAAAACAAGATGACATAAGAAAACCAAAGAATAAAATGGAGGAAGTAAATAGTGCATTTACAGTAATATCATTGAATGTGAACGGATTAAAAGCCCCAATCAAAAGATACAGGCTGATAGAATGGATAAATAAACATGAGCCATCCATATGCTGCTTACAAGAAACTCATCTTAGACCCAGGGATACAAACCGGCTGAAAGTGAAAGGTTGGAAAAAGATAGTCCAAGTGAATAGTAACCAGAAAAGAACAGGGGTAGCTATACTAATATCAGACAAAATAGACTTTAAATGCAAAAAAAGTTGTAAGAGATACAGAAGGCCATTATATATTAATAAAAGGGGTGATCCACCAGGAAGATAAAACAGTCATAAATATCTATGCATCCAGCCAGGGTGCCCCAAAATACATGATACAAACTCTGGCAAAACTGAAGGGAGAAATAGACATTTCTACAATAATTGTTGGAGACTTCAACATCTCACTCACATCATTAGATAGAACAACTAGACAGAAGATGAACAAGAAAACAGAGAACTTGAACAATTATGATAACAAGTTAGACCTAACAGACATATACAGAACACTGCATCCAAACTCAGCGGGTTATACATTCTTTTCAAGAGCCCATGGATATTTCTCCAGGATAGACCACATGTTAGGTCACAATGCAACTCTCAATAAATATAAAAAGATTGAAATTATACAAAGCACCTTTTCAGATCATAATGGAATGAAACTGGAAATCTATAATAGACAAGAAAAAAGTAAATTCACAAATGTGTGGAGGCTGAACAATACACTGCTAAATAATCAGTGGGTCAAAGAAGAAATTGCAAGTGAAATCAGCAAATATATTGAGACACATGAAAATGAGAACACAACGTATCAAAACTTATGGGATACAGCGAAGGCAGTCTTGAGAGGGAAATTTATAGACCTAAATGCCTATATTAAAAAACAAGAAAGAGGTAAACTCAAAGATTTAACTGAACAACTAGAGAAACTAGAAAAAGAACAGCAAACCAATCTCAAAGCCAGCAGAAGGAAAGAAATAATAAAGATTAGAGCAGAAATAAATGAAAATGAGGAAAAAAAAGCAATAGAGAAAATCAACAAAACCGAAAGCTGGTTCTTTGAGAAGATCAATAAAATTGACAAACCCCTAGCTAGACTAACAAAGAAAAAAAAGAGAGAAGATGCAAATAAATACAATCAGAAATGAAAGGGGGGAAGTTACAAATGACCCCACAGAAATAAAAAGAATCATAAGAGGATATTATGAGAAACTATATGCCAACAAACCAGACAACCTAGATGAAATGGACAAATTCCTAGAAATGCACAACAAACCTACACTGACACTACAAGAAATACAAGAACTTAACAAACAAATCACATTTAAGGAGATTGGATCCATCATCAAAAATCTCCCAACAAAGAAAATTCCAGGAGCAGATGGCTTCACAGGTGAATTCTACCAAGCATTTCAAAAAGAATTAACACCAATCTAGTTTAAACTATTACAAAAAAACTGAAGAGGAGGGAAAATTACCCAACACATTTTATGAAGCCAACATAACCCTAATGCTAAAGCCAGATAAAGATTCTAGAAGAATGCAAATATTCTCGCTGTCCTGATTTTGTGATAATCAGGGTATGCTAAACATTCGCTATATTAGAAAC
>JAQZBX010049355.1:0-19944 GCA_029593785.1 Cabassous unicinctus | reverse complement strand
GAAGCGAACCCGGGGCCTCTCATATGGTAAACGGGTGCGCTATCCGTTGCGCCACAGCCGCTTCCTGCCGTGAGGTTGCTGCATCAGCCCACCGCACCGCTCAGGCCGGCGTGCCCTCACAAGGAGGCCTCGGGGCGCGAACCCGGGCCTCCCATATGGTAAACGGGGGCTCTATCCACTGAGCCACACCCGCTTCCTCCCCATTTCCAAGGATGGCCCAACCCACCCTCCCCACACTACCCCCCTCACAGACCTGCATCGTTCAACCCAATAGCATCACTGTACCACTGTCACGTCCATCCACTGCACAACTACACTGTTCCACCTTATCATAGATTTTGCCCATATGGACATTGGCTCACAAACTCCTTCTCCCTTTCTGTCTCCTATAAACCCATCTTCCAGACTCTTGCTCTGTGAGTCTGCTCAATTTGCTTAATTCATATCAGTGAGGTCATGTAATATTTGTCTTTCAGTGCCTGGCTTGCTTCACTCAACATAAAGTCTTTAAGATTCATCCATGTTATCCTGTGTGTTAATACTGCATTCCTTCTTACAGCTGAGTAATATTCCATTGTATGTATATACAATTTTTTTTATCCATTCATCTGTTGATAGACATTTGGGTTGTTTCCAACTTTTGGCAATAGTGAATAATACTGCCATGAACATTGGTGTGCATATATATGTTCATGTCCCTACTTTCAGTTCTTCTGGGTATATACCCAGCAGTGGAATTGCTTGGTCATATATCAGTTCTATGGTTAGCTTCCTGTGGAACTGCCAAACTGTCCTCCACAGTGGCTGCACCATTCTACATTCCAACCAGCAGTGGATAAGTGTTCCCCTTCCTCCACATCCTCTCCAACACTTGTAGTCCTCTGTTTTTCTAATAACTGCCAGTTTAATAAGTGTAAGATAATATCTCATTGTAATTTTGATTTGCATTTCTCTATATTAATTCACTACTTATTTTAATAAAGAATGCTATGAGCAAAAAGGAAAGGGGCATTTTTGGAGCTCATATATGAAAACATTGATGTAAATAATCAGTGGTATCCTGGGATCAGGTTGTACTGGCTTCTGAGAGTAGATTGTCAGATTTTCAAGGATTTTAAGACTCTTTAAAGATACAACCATTGCTAAAAATTAAATGATAAATATAATTTTAAATTGTATTAAAAACAAAACCTTGATCTATGGTTTTACATTGTGATTATTCTATTGGGGAAAAAACAAAGGCTATAAATACTCAAAACTCATCAGTTTTTCATAATTATGTTATGGTAAATATAATCTGTGCTCTTGAATTTATGTCTATTGTTGTATCAGAATAGTAGCATTGCTAAATAATAGTGTGGTACTGCACATCTTTTCGAGCTCTGCAGTAATCAATATCTTGTTGGTAGATTGTAATTGTCCAATATGGGAATTTATACACAGAATTAAATTTGTCAAATGCTGGAAATAAGGATTTCATTATTATTTTACTGATTGTGTAGACTTAAGAAAAAGATGGAAAAAATGATAATGCTGATTAAACTTTAAAATGTGCTATCTTTGTAGCTGTGATGAGCACACACACGAAAAATGAGAAAATAATTTTCTTGTAATCAAAAACTATCATCCAGTTCAGCAAAGAACCTGTTCAGATCACTGACAAATGAGTCACTTTCCAAAGCATGTCTTTGTTGTTTCACTGTGATCTTAATTGCTAAATAAAGAAAATTATCTACTAGCATTCATGTTGGAACTACATTGTTCATCAATGATGTGTGACTTCTTTGCTGAATCAGATAATGTTCAAGCATTTATTTGTAGTCTTATATTTTCAAATCATAGTTAAATTGCAAATATGTTTGCTACAGATTCAAGAGACAGCAAAAAAAAATTCCATGAAAATCAAATCCTTACATGGAATTTGTAATAAAGAGTATTGTATATTTATTATTATTTGTGAGTTGTGCTCTATACATCTTCTATATCAGTAAAAAATATGTTAAAGTCATAATTTATTTGAAATTTCTTTGTTAGATCTCAGCACACTAATGCAAATAACTCACTTATTGAATGCTGCAATGTAGAAAAAATAGTTTATGAAATCTTAATATAAATTTTCCAAGGGTATAAGTCAAAAAAGCATTGGCATTTCAATCATGAGTCAATAAAAATTTAATGGAAAAAACAAGTTGGCCTAGCAAATAAAAATGTTTAAATTTATTTCAAGAACAGTCTTTGTTTTTCTTTTCATTAGAACAAGTTTTGCTATAGACCTCCATTTTGGAAAAAATGATGTTTACAGAGAATTCAAATGTAACTCTATTATGTTCATAAACTTACCTGCAATTATATAATCTTTTTACCATGTTAATGGATTTAATTGGTTAGCAAGAGGGGCAGCTGTAACATAATTATTAATGAAGGATAGTTTCATGCTACAATAGAAATACAGCACCATGTTTATTAACAAAATTGGTGGTTTACTTAAGTTAATCAGATTTATTTCAGTAGAAAACAAGAATATTCTATTCTAATTATTTAATTTTCTACATCATTACATGCTTTAACATGGATTTTCTAGTAAACGTTTTGTGTTATTTAATGTCCACTCTAACAGCCAAAGGAATGTATAGCAATATTTAAATATCTCTAAATGATGTTTTCTAACCTATAAAAATCATTACTCTAAAAACAGTTTGCTTTCTATGTCATAAATATTGCTAGAAAGATTTGTATTTAAAGAATAATGACTTTGTTTTGTTTGATTTCTAATAATGCTACATCTTCATTGCAATGTTAATATAATCTAACATGAGGTGATCTTTAACAAGCTTTCCATTTGAACAACTTTTATTATTTGCATTTATTCATGTAACAGAAGCTGTTTCAAATAAAATTTCTTTATCAATTCAAAGGCATATTTTATGAGGCCATTGCCACCAACATATATAATACTACAAGCAGAATGCAATAAATGGGTAATAATTGGGAAAATGCAACAAAAAAAAATTTTTATAAAGCATTTCAAGTATGGAATTAAGACAGTGTGCATATGTGGGGAAAATGTAATCAGTTGAATTTTCTGAACAATAAAATTGTACAGGCATAACAGAAGTATTTGCGTCTATAAAATATAAATTTTTATAAGTTTTGGGTCATAACCTGGATATAATGAAACATTTATTCTAGAGCTATTTATCATGTCATAGGTTCAAGTATTTAGCCAGGATTATTTTGGCATAGTTTTTTTTTTTTTTTTTTTTTTGGCATAGGTTTTTAAAGCAATAATTAAATAATCCCCTTAAAAAGGAAGAAAATAGATTTTATTGATATATTTAAATGACAGAATGAGGACAAATAGTTGTTTTGCCATTCCTGGAAATTGCTTTTCTTACACTGTGTATATAGTGCATTTTTTATGGATTTGCCATACCAGGGGTGAGTTTGTTCCACTTCCTAGTAAATTTTTTGGCAAAAAATGAATCCAGCTAATTTTAATCAAAGTCAACCACAATTGCACCACAACTACAGGTTCAATTGATCAAGTTATCATGGTTTCTGACCAAAATTTGTTAAAATTGTTGTGGAGGTTTATATACACATTATTAAAATATAAGTAATGACATAAGTTACATTAAATACATAAATGTTACAAATACATGGATTGGCAATGATGTAAGATCATCTTTCTTTTGCGATTCACAGAAAGGGAAAATTTTAGTTATTATTAGTAATTGTTCTCTTAGGAAACATTTAGGTCCCAGGGTTTCCTCCATTTTCTCACATCTCAATTTTATTCAGGGTTTTGCTTTGTGGTTATAGAATGAATGCTTATCGAATTAAAGCAAGGTACATTCTATTTTTAGGGCTCTTTAGTTCAATGCCTTTCAAATCTGTATGATTTCCCCAAATAATTATATATTTTTCTAATTAACTGCACATGATTGAAACTCAAAACTAAAGGCTGGCATCTTTAAACATATTGATCGGCTTTCTTCTATGTATTTATTCATATCAAAGAAAAAACATATAATTATTTATAGTTCTTAAGCCATTCTAAATTTAACAATAGCAGCATACTAATAATGGATCATAGATATAATAAAATATTTGGGCATCTTACTTTAAATTAGATCTAAATACAAGATGAAGTCTAATAATAATAGTTAATACGACGAATGCTTATTATTTTCTAAGTATATTTTAAGTGCTTTACAAATATTAACTTATTTAAATCTCAAAACACTGTGAAACAGATATTATTTTCAAATCTGGGTTATACATGCAGAAAGAAAAGAATAAAGAAATTATAGAGTTTGCCCTAAAACACACAGCTATTGAATACTGGAAATAGGAATTAAAATCCAGCTTCAGAACCCATGATCCCAATCATCTAATCAAACTGTCTATAGGCACTGTCTCAAAATATAAAATACAAGTTTAAAAAACATAAATATCTAATGTACTATTCTGTCTACTGAAGTTCCTTAACTTCATATTTCTAGGAAGCAAAACTTTGATGTATTAAAACTATTTTGGAAGAAAAATAGTTGGAAGAATAATCAAATTATACTAACGTTCATTTTCATTGGATTCTGTAAAATTATAATTATTCTATCTTTTACCACCTATAATTTGGCATTCATTCTATCAAATCTGTGTATGGAAGACATTCAGCATCAGTAAAGGGGGAGGATAGTAGCTGAAAAAAAGATGTATAAAATATTTTTAAATCTTTCTAGCTTACTTCCCAGTAGTTTCAGAAGCAATTATTGCTGCTTCACGGCATGTGTTTAGTTTTGAAATCACTGGGCACTTATAAAATTGGTGTTTAAATTTTAGAAATTCAATTAAAAATGTAGTTCCAATACTTTCCTCATAATTTAAGAGATAAGTATTTGCCTTTTAAAGGTTTCTTGTGTTTTCTAATTTTACAAATAATAGATATAATTTAGCTGTATTAAATTTTTCTATCACTTAATCCTTTTTACATTTTCTGGTAATTACTCATTCTTTCAAAAACCATCCTTGAAAATCTGCTCTCTGAAGGCAACTGTACTAGTTGGTCAATAAAAAGCAAATGAAAGACTAAATCTCTGATTTCAATGAAATTCATGGGTCAAAAAGCAATATACAAATAATCTAGTGATATGGAAATAATGCTTACACAAATAATTTATAAACTTTATATGTATATAACACTGTGGCATTGTAGTTTATTCAGAACATTGTTAAGGGAGTGTACTTTGAATTCTTGATGACCTGACCTCCAATTATGGTTCTTTGACTTTGAGCAAGTGAGTTTTCTTTTCTAAACTCAAGGGTCTTCCTCTGTAAAATGGGGATAATAATACATACCTATAGTAGGATGCATATAAAAAACTAAGTATACTGCTTAACACTTAGTAAGCACTCATAGCTTTTCCTATTTTAATTATTTCTGTTATAATTCTAAATCATTAATTTCTAATAGTCAGATATTTGTTGGCATTTTCATAGTTCTGTCAAAAATTCTTGAATACACAGTTCATTAATATAGAAAATATAATATTATATTATTTCCCTTTTATTCAATTCTTCCACATTCAAAGTCTTAGAAATTTAGGATATTGCATGGAAAAGATAAATTTGATCCTCAAGGCAGTAGATAACTTGATATTTAATTGTGATGGAAGAACCTTGCAGTGTTTCATTTCTCCATATAAAGACCGATTATAACTTGGTGAGGGGTTAAGGTGAATGCCCATTCCCCCTTCTCCTCCCTCCTATTAATTACAACTGAGGGAAGGGATGGGTTGAACTTGCCAGCAGCCTAGTCCCTGAAGATAAGAGCAAGGATGTGATAAGAATGTTTTGAGAATTGCATACACAAGCATATTTTTGAAGCACTTCTATAACTATTCCAGGCATGGTCCATTCCTCCCCCTACTGTAATACTTTTATAAGTCCCTATCCCCTAGGGGAGGTACGGTACCTTCTAGCCAGTCATCACCAGGTCCTGTAAGTATTAAAAGCATGTCTACTTCTGCTGGCCTCCCCTGTGGTTTTTTTGGAATATTGAAACGTTTGGTCAACATCCCTCGGCTTGACCTCCTCTTACAATTGGCATAGTTGGCAGGATATTCTGGAGGCTCCTCATGGTAGTAATGCCATGGAGAGCATGCCTACTACAGGGAATTCTGCAGGGGCAATCCCAAATTCCATGGGGACAATCCCAAATGCGGGGGCAATCCTGAATGGAGGAAATCCCAAAACCCATGGGGACAATCCCGAATCCCGTGGGGAAAATCCTGAGTTGGTCTTTTTCTTCTATGTGGTATTATCTCATAGATGCATAGATGCTTGGGGCCCTGTTAGAGACTTGGAGAATGCCCTGTATACACCCATTATATGAAGAATTATATCAGGAAAAAGGGACAACGTGCTCTGGCTGCTGCTATTGCATGGCCACTTCTCACTGCTTTGTGATAGAGCACAGATAAACAGTTGGTTACTGAAACAAAAGTGTGGTGACATGAGGAAGGCTAAATCACAAATACAATCTCTCACACAAGCAGAGGGCTAAATAAGGCAATTGTCAGTGAAACCATGCTTGTAAGAAAATATTCTTCTAAAGAACTAACTGAAATAAAGGAAACATTCAAGCAGCAACTCCGCAAACTCCCTGCCCCTGGATGGCTTTACTGTAGGCTAGTGGGGGCTAATAGAATTAAACTGCTGGAGAAGTAGAAAAGCTTAGCAACATTAATGTTCTCTATTTTGGTTCCATGCTAATTCTAATTAAGCCTGAATAGCCACATTGATAAAATTGGTGCCATTAAAGTTTCATAACTGTTGAACTGGACAACTTTATGAAAGTAAAGAAGAAAAAAAATAGAAAAATGCTGGCTGCTTTGTTAGCCTGTAATTAAATCATGGTTTAGTCCTGATAGAAGCCAGCCTCCCCTGCCAACTTGTCTCCAAAAAACTGCTTCTAATATTGCATGCTACTATATATTTGAAATAAAAAAGTTCTGTTTACATATAAACAAATTGAATCATTATTCTAATGAGTTGTTTAGTGTTGATGGTAATTGTATGTTATAAAAGGTTTGGTTGAGACAGTTTCCAAAATCATTTTGGTAACTCATGTATGGAAGGTATATAAAATGTGTTTTTATTATTAAGGAAAAAGAAAATAATTTTGTCCTAAGATAAAATGATTAGTTATTAAGAAAGAGTAAAATGTGGGATAAAAGCTGAATGGATACAGAATATACAGAAAGTTCTTGGAAAAGGAATTTTTGTAGTTAAATTTGAGCAAGATTAATGGATCTATCTATAAAGTTTTAAAAATTTTAGTATCAAATAGTAAAATGACGCAAAACTAAAATTTGGTTCTTTCTCTGATAATGTAGCAAAGTTTCTTAAGTTCTTTGTCTGTTTTAGTAAAAGTTTATAAAAAGCTTTTCTCCTGAATAATCAGTATACAAAGAAAAAGTCTGTTTTATCAAAATAACTTCTTGTACTTTGACATTATTGTATCCTTGGTTGTCTAAGAAAAATGAGTCTCACTTTTAAAAGAACATAATTTTCAAACTGACAATTTTTAACATTTTTCTCTCTCAAAGTCAAATCTTGAAAAGTATCTTTTTATTTCAAACTGTTGCAAAAGATTTGTTCTTTCACCTTAAAAAAGGTAAACTAATAAAAAAAAGTTAAGTTCATTTAATATGTTATAAGTTGAATGAAAAATGTTCAGAAACTGTTATAAAATTACAAGGAATTTTCTAACCTTCTGTTAATTTAAGTTGTATGGGTAAAATGTTCATATAAATACTTAGATTGTATAAAATTCCTAGAGATTTAACAATATTTTCTGCATTATATTAGATAAATGTATCATGTTAATCATGGTTTTAATTATTTTGAAGATGTTGTATGCCACAGAAACAAACCATCAAAAGGTCGATACTTTGGCTCATATTCATCTGATTTGCCCCTCCTTCTCTGATGAAGTAACCCTATAGCTACATAAAGACAGTGGTCATCAGGGCTGCCAGGAGTGGCACCTGTCAGTAGATTATTGTGAATTAAATTAGAGTAGCACGACTGCTGTATTCAACAGTTCCTAACTTTGCTGGTTTATTGCAAGAAATGAGTACCCAGTTATGTCACTATCACTTTGTTTTAGATCTTGCTAACTGCTTTCTTTAGTATTTCCTTAGGCAAGTCAATCCAGCTGCATTTACCTTCCTATGGAAAAGCCAACAATAGACTTTTACAGTGCTTCCCCAAGGATATATGCATTTCCCAATTATCTGTCCTGGCCTGGTGGCAAAGGATATGGAAAACATCTATGGCTGCAACCCTATTTCATTATACTAATAATATTATGTTAACCAGTAATTATCTTTCAGATTTTAAAAGAAGCAACAAAGACAATGATACCTTATGTTGAGAGACAGAAATGGGCAGACATTTGGGACAAGCTGCAAGGTACCGGCTGCTCTGTCAAACTCTTAAGTGCTCTTTGGTTGAGTAAGACAAAAACTGTACCCTCTGCTATAATTGATTAAGTACAATGTCTTCTCACATTAATGGAGTTTGTGGTGGTGTTGGGGTACTGGGACTCTTCAACCCTCATTTAGCTCAGATATTAAAACCACTGTATGTGTTAATCAGGAAAGGTCATGCATGGGAATTGGAGGACCCCCAGCAGGCTGCTTTTAAGAAGCAAAAAGGGCAATGGCACAGACTTGAGCAGTAAGGGTAGGTGGACCCTGACTTAACCTGTGAATTGGATGTGGCCAGCACCAATATTGGCTTTGGGTGGGGTTTGTGGCAAAGGCAACATTCTAAACAAATATCTCTTTGGTTTTGATCCCAATTGTGGAAGGGGGCCAAATTATGATTTAGCCCTATAGAAAAGCAATTGCGTGCAGCATACCATGCCATGTTGCAAGTAGAGGGATTAACCTGGTAATATCCAGTCACTCTGAAGACTGCCATCCCTATCCAGGGGTGAATTGCAGATACTAGAAATAAGACAAGAACGATGTTCTGTTGTGAACCACCTTCTGTGGGGGACAGATCTGTGGAAGGACTTCTGGGATGCCTGTCAATGGCGACAGGTGTCTACCACATCCCTACCTACTCCTCTAACATCTTTTTCATAAATGTTGATGCAGATGCCTTCGCAAAGATCTGGAGCCATAATACCACTAAGACCTGAAAAGCAGCAGAGTGGCTACGCAGAAAAAGTGAACATTGTGGCTATCAGATCCTGTGGTGCCTAGCCCAGCAGTTTCAACAGCCTGTTACTCACCAACAGCTCATGTATATCAACCATGAGTGTCCTTCATGCTCACTCTGATGACTGTGACAATTTCTTCACCAGATGGGACATATTGGCCAAGAACAGACTCCAGTAGCATGATGGCAAGTGAATTACATTGGTCCTCTCTTGCTCTCGGAAGGGACAAGGTATGTTTTCACTGCCACAGACACTTTCACAGAACTCTTGTAACTAGCTGGCTACTATTCATTGCCTAGAAAATGTAAGTGCTGTGATGGTTAAGCTAATGTGTCAACTTGGCCAGGTAATTGTGCCCAATTGTTTGGTCAAGCAATCACTAGGCTTATTGTAATACAAGGGCATTTATGGACTTTAGTTACCAATGAGTTTACTGCTGATTACATCTACATCAAACAGGAAGATTGCTGTCTGCAATGAGTGACGCTTTATCCAATCAGTTGAATGCCTTAAAAGAGGAAGTGATTTCAGCATTCAGAGAGAATTTCCCAGCTTGTCTTTGGACAGTCAATGTATCCCAGAAACTTATCAAGGACCTTCAATGGACTTTCATCGGAGCCCTGGTTTGCAGCCTTCCTGCGGAACCTGGACTTGCGCATCCCCATGGTCACATGAGAGACTCATAAAATCTCATACTATTTACAGATATCTCTTGTTGATTCTGTTTCCCTAGGGAACCCTGACTAATACATTGCCCTATATGTGGTGCCAGCTCAAATTGACAGTGACCAAGGAATTCCATTTACCAGTCACCTCAAGAAGTCTTGGGCTATGGACCAGGATATTTCTTCTTTTATGGAAAGGATTAATGAATGGCCTTTTAAAGAAACAAACAAAAGGTGATAAGGGATCTTTACAACAAGACAGTGTATCCAGACTTAACCCATTTAACTTCAGCTGTGGCCCCTGCTCCAATTGAAATGCTAAAAGCAGGACCAATGCAGGCATTGAAATCACAAGTTAAAGAGCCAGCTGCCTTACAACCCAAAAGGGGAAGTAATAATAATGTGTTGATGTCTATGCCTCAAACTACACAAACTGCGGAAAATGATGTCATTTGACCATGGTACTGGCTTATATAGTTTCACTGGTTGCAAATCTTAAGTCCATGGGAAATAAAAGTACCCAAAACATTGTTATCAAACCACAGTTTATACAAAAATGCCAGTAAAAATCTTTATTAATAATCAGAGATCTCCTATTCTAGCTGGGACTCTAAGTGTATCTATGTGGACTCTTTTTATGCCTAACCTAGTTTTTAAAGTCACTAAAGAAAACTCAGAAAATTTAGAAGGGAACAATGTATAGTATTAGAAACTTCCTCATAACGCTCCCCCCCCCCCACCAAAGTACATAATTTCACTGTCAAGCATTAATGTTCAATGTTGTGTATATGTTACTCCTATTATTCTGTTGTTTTTTATATTGTTGTTGTGTAATCTTGATGCAATGTTCCAATGCCCTGACCACTCAGGTGGTATCACAGAAGATCTACATGTAGAATGGAAGGTGGAAAGGGCATTGGGGTGGAGTGAGGGGTTAACATGAATGCCCATTCCCCTTTCCTTCACCTTCCTGTTAATGAGAACTTAGGTAAGGGACTGGCTGAACTTGCCAGTAGCCCAGACCTTGAAGATAAGAGCAAGGATGTGGTGAGAATGTTTTGAGAATCACATGCTCAAGCATATTTCTGTAACATTTCTGTAGCTATTCTGGATACTGTCCCTTTCCCCCCTTGCTGTAACACCTTTATAAGTCACTACACCCCGAGGTATCTCCAGGTCAGCTACCACCAGGTCCTGTAAGTATTAAAGGCATGTCTATTCCTGCTGGCCTCCCATGTGGTTTCTTTGGAATATTGAAACATTCTGTCAACCTTCCATGGCTTGACCTCCTGAATTACCCTTGGCATTTTAAGGCCCTGTTCATGCTGCACAGAGTTTCACTGCATTAGTAAATCATACTGTATAATTCAAAATTAGAATTAAATGCAAGTTTCAAGTTCACTAGAGGAAAAAAATAAGTAATTTTAGTACCACACTTTAAAATTGCAGTTTGACATATTAAAATGAGAACTTTATTTAGAATATAATATTCACTAAATATGATAAAACAATAAGATTGCTACTATCAAGGACATGAATCATTTTATTACATATTATTTCTAATTTCTCACTCTATCTCTTTATATACACATATATATGAATATATATATAAAATATAAACATGGTTATTTGTTATAGTGTGAGAAGACTCAGCTGTAAGATAATAGAGACTCACTTAAACAGATCAGAATTTTTGGTAGTCATCTAAATCTGGGGTTGGGTGATAAACTATTGGGATTTTTGTCTGTATTATCATTATGTATTGTAACTTAATATCTATGTGGCATATATATACATATACTTCAAACATATTTTAATGGTGGTTTTAAAATTCCTCATATGCATGCAAAGCTCTAGAATAAAGTACTATTGAATATTTTTCCAAGATCTGTATTATAAAGGACATTCTAATTTTGAACATAAAATGAAAATAGAAACTACAATGGAAAATAAAACTTATGTTAAAAAATTAGTTTCATGGGAGGTTCCAGGACATTGACATCAGAGTAAATAAGCAGAGTTCAGTTTTCTTGCAAAAACAGTGGAGTTGGGCAGAAACTGTCCGAAGGAGCAGCTTTGGGGATCTTCAGACCAGGAGAGTGAAATGTGCATTGTTCAGGAAGGAGTGGGGATGAAGAGGCTGAAAACAAAACTATGAGTTACTATCCCCCAGGGCTGGGAATGGCACTTATATCCCATGCTTGAAGTAAAACCTCAGTAAAACCTATGGTTGATGTTGACCAACTGAGAGGGGAACAGACATTCTTCTCTGGGAGGAGGATGGTGCAGTGGAAGGCTGTGTGGTTTCTGTTCAAGGAATTTAAGCAGCAGGGCATGGCTTTGAATTACAGATCTAACCAGCTTAAAAAGAGAAGCCAGTAGAGATTGAAAGAATCACCTCTCTGGAATGGTTTGCCAAAGAGTGTTGTCTGCTGGCAGTCAAGGGAGGTGAAGGAAAACAAGACTTTTTGGAGTCTCATGTCCTATCCCTAAATCCCCTTGGATATGGTCTGTGCTCAATTAGAGGACTGCTGGCCCTGTTTTTATAACTTAAAGAAGGCAATTTAAAAGTTTTAGAGTAAGTTTAACCAAAAATTAAAGGAGAGTCATGAAACAAAATCACTAGGCAAGAGAGAGAAATTGACTATCATAGTAAACTCACTAACATAATCAGATGCCTAGACATCAGCAAAAAAATTACAAGTCATGCTAAGAAACATGAAGATATGGCCCAGCTAAATTAAAAGTACTGATGAGACACAGAATTTAAAATGATTAATCAATGATAGTCACACAAATCTCCTAAATAAAATCAAGGAATTGAAAAAAAAATATGGCCAAAGAGATAAAGGATTTCAAGACAGTTGGTAAGCATAAAGAAAAATGTGAAATATTGCAAAGCAAAGTAACAGAGCTTATGGGAATGAAAGACACAATGGATGAGATTAAAAATAATTTACAGGCATATAACAGCAGATTTGAATTGGATGAGGACAGAATAGGCAAATTAGAAGACAGACATTTGAACTTCAATAGACAGGAAAACAGAAAGAGAAAAGAAAATATTTGGAAACCACATATCTGATGAGGGCTTGATTTCCATGTTATTTAAAAAGAACTTACAACTCAATGATGCTAGTCTTTTGACTAGCAACCCAATTAAAAAATGGAGAAAAGACCTGAACAGACATTTTTCCATAGAAGAAATACAACCCAAAAATCAATAAAGATGCTCAACATCACTATCTATTAAGGATATACAGATCAAAACTATAATGAGATATCATATCATGCCATACAGAATGGACTTCAAAAAAAAAAAAAAAAAGAAAAACTGTAAGTGCTGGAGAGGATGTGGAGAAATTATGAACACTCCTCTTTAATGGGAATGAACAATGGTGCAGCTTCTGTGGAAGACAGTTTGCCAGTTCCTCAGGAAGCTAAATCTAGATCTTCTGTTTGATCCAGCAATCCCACTACTAGGAGGATATTCAGAACTGAAAGTAGGGACACGAACTGACATTTGCACTCCAATGTTCATAGTGGCATTATTTACCATTGCTAAAAGGTGGAAACAACTCAAGTGTACATCAACTGAGGAATGGATAAACAGAATGTTGTATATACATACCATGGAATATTACTCATCTGTAAGAAGAAATGAACTTGGAATGCATATGACAACATAGATGAAACTTGAGGAAATTAGGTTGAGTGAAATAAGCCAGACATAAAAACACAAATACTTTATGGGCTCACAAATATGGACTAAATTCATTGAGTAAATTCATGGAGATAAACTCTACAGTATAGGTTATTAGGTTATTAAATGGATAGAGCTGATGGTAACACATAGTGAGTATAACTAACACTGCTGATTTGTAAATGTGATTGTAGCTGAAAGGAGTAGTCTAGGGATGTACAGCTTAATTGAAAGGAAGTTTAGAGGATAATCTAGGGACTGTGTAATATTGTGATTTCAATGGTTGATGAGGACTGTGGTTAACAGTACAAATAAAAGAATGTTCTATTACAAGGTATTAACAATATGGTGATACATGGGGCAAATTCAAATATTGTAACTTATGGACTATAGTTAAAAGTAATATTGTAATTCTTTTTTGGCAGTGGCAAAGAAGGTTCTTTATCAATTCCAGGGATCAACAATAGGGGGGTTTAAGGCGGCATGAGATTTTTCCTTTTGGAGTAATGAAAATGTTCTAAAATTGAGGAGATGACAGCAAAACTCTGAGTGTACACTGAATGTACACTTTGGATGGATTGTACAAGGCATGGGACTGCATAAAACAGTGTACCCTGTGATGGATGATGAACTGTGGTTAACAGTACAAATTTGAGCACATTTTTTCATGAACTATAACAAATAAACAATATAAACACATGGTACTAAAAATAGGGTGGTTTTTGAGAAAAATACACCAAATGTAAAATGTGAACTAGAACTAGCAGTGGTATTTTGCTGATGCTCTTTCATCATTTGTAATAGATATTCCACAGCAATGTAAAATGTTGGTGGTGGAGCAATGTACAGGAATACTGTATGATATGCATAATTGTTTTGTAAACTCACAACTTCCCTAATAAATAAAAATTAGTTTCACACCAAAAACATTAACTGAAACTGAGCCACACAGACACAGTTAAAATCTTATAATACACATTATAATATGAAACTTAAAATGTTTTTGTGAATAAATAAAAAGGAAAAAAGTGACAAAAACTATAAGTAAAAATTATGAAATAAATCTACAACCGAACCATAAAACATAAAATTTGTTTACATGACCTAGCAATTAAATAACACTAGTTTGATTATATATACTTTTATTATATTTACTTTTTCAAGTTAAAATCTATATTTTAATTATTTATACCCACAATTTATGGATATTTGCAAATGGGTATTCATATACATAGCAGTTAAATTCCACACTTCTAGAAGCCTATGCAAATTGTAATTTAAAAATGTTTAAATTCTTTGACATAATAATTTTTTCCTATAAATTTTCTAAAAATTTATACATTTTAAATGAAATGTATACACATATATACATTTTTTCTCTCTAACTGGTTGCTCCACACAATTTTTCTAATATCATTTAAAAACCTGAAACCAACACAAATGTCTAACAATATGAATTAATTAAATACATTAAAATCATTTATACATTGTAATAAAATCAACTAGTAAATTAATTTTTAAATAAATGCATATGATGTAATGGATATCAAAAGAAGCAAGTTACAACAAAAAGTGGTTTAATTATATTTGCAATATATAATCTTGAACAAAGACAGGAATGATATCCATCTAGAGGAAAGTATGATGAGATCTGAGCTGGTTTGAAAACACTATTGTGCATAGTTTTCTGTCCTCAGCACCCCCTAAATCCTTACTTACTATATTGGCTTTTATATTTTTAAAATAATACATATATTTTATTTAGTTACCTTTAAATAAGCATGATCTCTCATCCCTGACACATATACAAGCCACAGTCAGAACAAATATTTCAATCACATTAAAGTACTTTCTAGGCTTCTGGATCTCCTAAATGACATGCATGTTGCAAAGAGAGAAATTAAAGACTCTGTGGGTGAGCGGGGAGGCTCTGGGGATCGCAAAGTTTGGAGGAGAGTGCTGAGTTTAAGAAAGGTATGATCAGGGAGTCTGGGAAGAAGTCTGCATTTGGGACCAGAGGACATCCTGTAGAACTGATGAATAGCGGCAAGACTAAGGACATCTTCTCAGTACACACAACTCCAGGCAGACCAGCTACTTAGCAGCAGGGGTCAAATGGGCACAGGAAGGTCCAAAGGCTACTCTCATCTTAGGATGATTTAAAAGACCCTTGGGGAATTATATCATCCATAAATCAAAGGGGAGAGATAAAGGGAATTTGGGTATATTGTACTTACTGTGATTTAATTCTGAATTGGCCCATTTTAAATGCCAATGTGATTGTGAGCTACCTAGATTTGGCAATTTGCATTGCTATAAAAAAACAAATGATTCTAATGTGCTAAGATTAGTTAAAAATGAAAAAATGACATATAATTTGTTCATCTGAACATTTTACATTTACCATATTCTTTACTTTGCTTATTAAATTCATGTCTGTTCAAGTTTGTTGTTTGCTTTCTATATACCGAAAGAGCTTTTTTCTTTGAACTGCCATTTGCCCTTTCTTCTATTAGTAATCACATTGCTGTTTGCAGATAAGTCTTCATCATAGCTTATACAGTTGTTCAATATTCATCATATGTATAGGATATGTCTTCCTGTTTGTTAAAAAAGGCTTATTACCACCAAAATATTTTGAAAAAGTATGAATGCCTGCTCTAATTTTTTCAAAGTTATCTGCTGGCTTTTCTGCTTGCATGCCTACTTGCCTACTTCTTACTGAGTATTTTGAGTATCTCTTTGACAAAAGTTATGCCTTTTTTTTTTCAATATAATAAAGGGAGGGTTACTTTTGTATAATTTTGTTTAGAACGATTTCTTTGTTGGGGTTCTCATCAAGAACAAAGTTGTCCTTTGTTCATCCTGTGTGTCTGTGTATCCCTTTTTAAGGGGGTCCCAACTCTAGCTCAGTTGTAGGCCACCAAAAACATTTATTCATTTATTTGTTTAATCTTTATTTATTCACAACTGTCCATTGATTGCTGACTCAGTGCTATCTCTGTATTTTTCACCCAACTAATGCTTCATAGGTATTAAAACATGATTTTACATACATTTAAAGATTAATACATTGCAGGATATTGCACCTGATAATTTTGTTATCCAAACATAATGGCTCCTATTTAAGTTAATGCAATCATAATAATTTCAATCATGAGAACTTTTATTCCTTTATATAGCAGGATTTCATGATGCAACCTAAATTGAAAAGGTATATATTCCTGGTGACTATTCACTTTATCTTTAATACCTTTTTATATCTGCTCATTTGCATGTAGTCTGAGAAAATGTTTAGACAAATAACTAAATTATACTGTGTGATAGACCAGAAGGGATTCAATGCAAAAGGGCACTTACCTTGCTGAGGAATATTCTGGCATAATGAGCTGGTCTCAGCCACACAGCTGGGGGACCAGAGAAGAGTTGTGCTTTAAGATGCATCATAGTGATTATCACTAAAAACTACTTGAGACAAATAACCCTCTTGTATTATGGCACAGTATAAGTTAGGAGTTGGGAGGTACGTCTGATAGAGAAGGAAGAAGAAAGCCATGTAGATATAAATTCAAAATTATTTTTATCCCTCTTATGGATCATTTCCAATGTCTCCCACAAGAACAGGAGGAGACTTCTCCCTTCCTGTTTGTTGGGTAGAATAAAAGCAGAATCACTGGATAGAACAATAGTGACTGGTAATAAAAGTAGTGTGAGCAGAGGCACAGAAAAGCCCTGAGATTACTAGTCCATGTGCTATGTCAGTAACAGCAATGTCACACATAACTGCAGTGGAAGAATTAGAGTTTTCTTAGAAGTTGAAGAAGGGCATGAAGTCTCATCAGAATAGAAACAGCTCAAATGCAGACTTCTTCCCAGACTCCTAGCAGCTAGGAGCTCTAGTGGACCACCCAGGGGAGGGTAGACAAGAGCCCAGAGAGCAGTAACAAACAAAGAAAAAAAGTTAATTTTCCACAAGCAGAAGTTATTGTTCTGTTAGTGCCATATGACACTTGAAAATCTCCACATTGAAGAAGGATGGCAAATTTTAAAGTTGTGGGACTGGGAAATTGCAATTCTGCATACGGAACCTATAATGAATGAATATTGGGCATAGATATTGATGCTATCTATTTAGTTCATTGGGGCTGGTGAAGCCCAAGGACATTTGGTACAAACTTAATAATTAATAAATGGGTAATATAGCATCACTGATGGTGTGGTAAGTGGGGCAGGAAGTCCTTATGGAGCAAGGGGGTTACTTTCCTTGAGTTTTTTTCCAAGAGCTGTAGTTAATAAAAGTGACAAAGACACCATAATTTAAAAGTGAGATTAATCTATGGAAAATAATTTGATAAACAGAAATCTTGACCTTTTGAGACTTATTTATATTTGTATGGATTCCCCCTTATATTAATGATGTCTTAGATAAACTGAAGACCTTTGCTCTGGGATAACCATGAACTTAGAGGAGACACACACTGCCTCAGTAAATTTAAACCCTGTTAATCACATGTTTCCTTAATTGGGGAAAGAGAAAGTCATTTGTGGAAAAAGTAAATGATACCATCCTCTGCTTAAAGTTATGAAAGTGTTAATACTTGAATTTATATTTTAAAAAAATCAAAACTCTATTACTTAAAAACAAATTACTTGGCTTGGAAAATGTCTTAATTCCTTCTAATTTGGTAAAAATGAGAAGAAATTATATTTCCTGGTAATAAATACTTTTGAGTTAAAATATTTAAAATGTTTTAAAATATATTAATTTGGATAAAATCAGTTAATAAAGATTATAGGAAGTATGTACCTCAAAAGTGCTTATATTTTGAGGTAATAATGTTTGAAATATGTAGCAGGACCTTAAAATAATGGCCTGATCATTATTAATTTTTTCTGGTATTTATTGCCACAATATTAATCATGATGAACTCATTTCGTATTAATGTGCATGTCATAACTAGTTCTTTGGGGTGGGATGGCAACAGTGATTTCAGCAGTGATTAATTGCACAATTATTTTAAAGGGTTACCAATTTTCTTAATGCCTCCTACGTGACAAAAGAGTTTGAGTTGCATGTTTGAAGGTATGGAGTATAACAGGTACATTTGTCTTCTTACCAAGGATTCAAAATTAATCTTTGCATTTAAATCTCATGTGGGTACTTGAACTCATTTCTTCCTATTTTCATTCATAATCTCAATATGCTAAATTGATTAAAATACCATCTATTGAATATTAATCATAAAATACAAGGGATGATATTTTAAATATAGATGGGAGTTGGGATGTGTGGAAATATATTATTTTAAGAAAAAAAAAAGGTGACCAAAAGTTAGTTCTGAACTAAAAAGTGGGGTAAGTTGTGAAATCATGAGGATGGCTGCTGAATGAAAACAGAAAAGAAAGCATTCCCAGCCTGATACAGATGTTCTGAGTCCACAATAATGTTAGTATGATTTTCAATCTCTAGAGGGCGTTTAGTGAATAATTTGAGGCAATCTTATCAAGATTTCAAGGGCATAAGAGAATATGGGTGACAAAGGTGTAGCAGCAGAACTTCAGTACTTCAAGTAACTTAAAACATTTAATATTCATGAGACACTTAAATATACCCAAAATTATTAGTTTAAAATGAGATCAATTTATTTTCTTCCAGATTCTTATTTTTTCATTTACTTAATTTTCTACTAGTTTTTTCTCTAAAAATGTAAAACTGTTTCCTCAAGTTCTAATTTTAAAGGGAAGTAAGTAAAAAATAGTGTGTATGTAAATGCACTCCATATCTCTTCCTTATGCTCATATAGTTTCTTTCCCACTGACCCTAACACAAGCAATTACACACGTGAAGAAACAACCTATTACACACATGAGGACACAGTTTCTCCATATTTAAGTATCTTTCAACTCTTAGTTATCTAATTTCCAAACTAAACTTTACATTATATTCAAATTCTTCAGGTTGAAAGTCCTTCCCTATAAAAATTGTGCAATGTTATTTGCTTTATATTATATCACATGAAATTTTAATCAACTTTTATTTTAGTTAGGGAATTCTTGATGATTTTTGGAAAATGGATAATCACTATTATTTCTGGTAATTCAGTAGAAGATTTCAATCTGAAATATAGTATCAGCATGTGAATATATATTTTGTTAAGTATTCTATATGCATTTTCAGTATTTTCTTCAAAAATATGTTTAAAATTGCAGTATCCAAGATAAATATTCTTTAAAATAATTAATATTAAGTTTAAGATGTGAGAAACAATATAGTAGAAATAGTGTGGCATGGAAAGGGAGAGAAACAGAAAGAGTAACACTTTGTATTATGAGAGACTAAT
>JAQZBX010049354.1:7275-20041 GCA_029593785.1 Cabassous unicinctus | reverse complement strand
ACACACACATATATATATATGTAACATGGTGGCATTTTCAGGACACTGAAATTGCCCTGAATGACATTGTAGTAATGGATACAAGCCATTATATATCTTGTCATAATTTACAAAAATATGTGGAAGAGAGTTTAAACTATAATATAAACTATAATCCACACTTAGTGGCAATACTCCAATATGCATTCATCAATTGTAACAAATATACCACACTAATTTAGGATGTTGTTAATGTGGGAATGTGTGAGAGGGGGAGGGATCTGGCCATATGGGAATAACCTATATTTTTATGTAACATTTATGTAATCTAAGTATCTTTTAAAAAACAAAAAATATATAGCCTTCAAAGATATTTTTTGAATATAATACTAATTTACAGTTAAACATTTTTGGTAAGGGAATGGTAAATATGGATAACATTAGTGAGTTGTGTGTTTCTGTGTCTAACACTCTGTTTGTGTCTTTCTACTTGCTCAGTGTATATTTTCACACCTCAGGATGGGAATATTAAATTAACAAATGGAAAGCATTTAAAAGAGCTCATTCAAATTCCTAAAAGTTAAATAAGTGCTTATATGTAAATGAAAATTCCTGGAGCCCAACTTATAAAAGTTAAGCAGGATAGAAATCTGTATATAAAAACTACTGAAAAAGGAAAAAGGTTTTTCCTAAGCTCCTTGACTTGCCTGGTCCTCTCTAGAGCCTAGCACTCTACTCAAAAGCTACAGAGAGGGGCTGGGTGTGACAAGACAGGAAAACACAAGTTTAACTGAGCTGGATGTAGTAAGGCAAGGAAATGCAAGTTTAGATTAAAACGTTTACCAACCAGGCCAGAAATATGGGTAATAGTATACCCTGTAATTTCCAATTTAAACCTTTTAACAGCCTTAAAATGAGAATAATTAATAATCCAATGGTCAAATTTCAGTAAAGAAAAAAGTCCTTAAAAGCTATGAAACTATTTTTCTAAATTATGATTAAAACAAATTAAAAATCAGTATGCTTTTAAGGTTACTCACAATTTTGGAATTTTCATAACATACCTCACTGAAGTACTCATAAAATAGTAAGTTAAGGAAGCATATATTTCTGAAAACGATTCCCTATGAGCTATCATTATTCTAATATTGTATGCTACTAGGTATTCAAAATAAAGAAATGTTATGTTTGCATATAAACAAATTAAGTCCTTACTCTGACAAGTTTGTTTAATTTTAATAATAATTATATGTTGTAAGAGGTTTTCTTGGAGGCAATTTCCAAAATCATAGTGGTAACTTAAAGATGCAAGGTATATAAAATGTGTGTTTTTTCTTTTTATTAAGAAAAACAAAAGTAATTTTGTCCTAAAATAAAACAGCTGGCTATTAAAAAGAAAAATGTAGAATAAAACCTGAATAAATACAAAAAAGTACAGAAAGTTTGTAGAAATGGAATCTTTGTCATCAAAGCTAGATAAAATTTAATAGGGCTATGTATAAAGATTTTAAATCCTTATTTTCAAATAGTATATACATGCAAAACTAAAATTTGTCTCCTCTCTGTTAAAGTGACAAAGTTTCTGAAATCATTCATCTGGTTTTTTATTTATTTTTATTTTTTTTATTTTTTTAAATATACCTAGAATACACAAATGTTACTCTGTGTCCTTAGTTGCATTTTTAAGAAAGTTTTTTCACTTTTAAAAAAACAAGTCTCCAGACCTGGCAAATTTTAACACTTTCTTTCTCAAAGTCAAATGCTAAAATGTATCATTATTTCAAACTATTGCAAAAGATTTGTTATTTCACCTTGCAAAAAAGAAAGCAAAAATAGTGAAGTTCCTTAAAGAAGTTATAAGTTAACTGAAAAGTGTTTAGAAAGTATTACAAAAATTAAAAGGGTTGTATAACCTTCTGTTGGTCAGAGCTGTATGGATAGGGTATTTATATAAATAAAGATTGTATAGAGGTCCTGGAAATGTGACAGTTTTTTGTATGATGTTGGGTGGCACTTTAGTGCTGTTAATCATGATTTTAATTATTGTAAAGATGTTATATATCACACAGATGCAACCTCTCCACCAGGGAATTGACAAGCAGATGCTTTAGCCCATATCTAAATAATCTACCCCACCCCCACAAAAGAAGTAGCCTGTGACCACACATCATGAGTATCCATCAAGGGGCTGCCATGGGATGGTGCATAGCTAGGGCATTGGGTACTCCTTTAATGTATTTTAACTCTTTGTTTGTGTCATACAAAATTGTAAGTCCTGTTCTCAACTCCAGGCACAAATGGTGGCTTAAAGCAGTAAATATATCCATAAGGCCACACAATAAAGAGATAAACTTCACTTTGCCAAACTCTCCTGAACAATTAAACCAGGCCCCCTGTCTCTTCATTTGAGTTATTGGCTGAGGGTTACTAAAACCCCTAAAGCAATTAAGTTTCCTGCCACCTCTGGTTATGCTACTGAAGTAAATGGAATTATGTTGCTGCTTCTGACTTTTGTGGACCTACTAGCTGTCAATGGCTCAACATTGCCTCCAGGCTGGTTCTGTTTCACAGAACCAACGAGCACTGTGTACCAAGAAAGCAAAACACTGGGGCTTCCCTGCACGGGCCAACAGTGCTTCAGCATAATGGCTGTGTGAAATATATACCAAGTGGAGCAATAATTGCCAGAGTAAGGTAAGCAGAACTTACACAATTGGCATTAAAGCTGGCTCCTATAAGAGGACAACATATATGGTATTGCACACCTGGAGTTCACCCATCGGTGGCCCATGATTTGAGACTTATGGGATAAACATCAATTGTCATTTTCCTTATCAGAGAAAGTCTCCCTCTCTGGGTACCTAATGAACACTTTTATTTGCATGTTCAAGTAATCACATCCAATGTCTTCCTTAATTAGGCTGCCACTGGGGCAGCTGCACTCAACCAAATGAACTGGTAGTTGAGTGCATTTATCCTGAGTAAAGCCCTCTGTCCAAGGCAGTGTCAATGCACCAGAAAAACCTGCTGAAATGTTTGAGTGTCAGCCATTTTTGGCCTAAAACATCCCTTCAAAAAGCAAAAGTTAATTCCCTAATAAGACCCTTACCTCCTGAACCTTTTGAAACCCCTTATTGTGTTATAGCATAGAACTTGTCCAAACCCAGCTCAATTCTTTAAACACTTGTAGTCCTTCAAAACCATAACCAAACTAAAAATCTGCCAGCAGCACTCTCTTTTTTTGCTGTTCTCATACCTCTCTCACTCTCCTTGGTTTATAACCCTTCTAAGCCCCTCTCAACTATCCTTCTTACATTATTAGTAAGCCCCTGTATATTTAAGCTTGTAAATCAATTTATCTCTTCCAGGACTAATGTTTTCCAACACAAAGATAATCTTCTACTCATGAGTAAATATCACCCAGTCTCAACCATTAAAGCAAGTAGGCCTCCTCCTAGCTCAGTAGTGTAGCAAGACACAAGTTGTATTGGCTTTATGCTGATACATGAAAGGAGGCCAAGTTTACATTGATTATTGCCCAAGGACTAGCACCCTATTCTGGAGGGATTTAGTGCTTTTCTGATTGTATGCAGGACAGTTGAGTATTCCTAAGTGAATATATATATATATATATATCTGTTATTGTTTTTATTTAAAGAGTACACATAGTTTAAGGTGATGAGTATGGCTGCCAAGTTGATAAGGGTTGGACTGTGAAGGTTAAGGTAATATGTCAATTTGGCAAGGTAATGTTGCCCAGTTATTTGGTCAAGCAAGGACTAGGCTAATTAAAATATAAGGGCATTTCATGGAATTTAATCATCAGTAAGTTGCCTGCATGTACAGCTAATTACATCTACAATCAACTGAATTTCCTTCAGGAATGATATACATCCTCATCCAATCAGTTGAAGGCCTTAAAAAGAGAATTGATTTCAGCATTCAGGTGGTGAATTCTCATCTTCACTTCAGGTAGTCATCATCTCCTGGGGAACTCATCAAGGACCTTCATGGGAGTCCCTGGGTTGCAGCTTGCCATACAGAATTGGACTTTTGTATCCCCACAGTCATGTGAGACAATTTTATAAAATATCATACTATTTACAGATAACTCCTATTAGTTTTGTTTCTTCAGAAAACAGTGACTAATACATGTGGCTCTCTAGAATTAATTATCATTAACATAGAAACAGATAGAGAACATAATATAATGTTAATATAATATTAACATTAATATTGTATTGTTCATGAAATTTTTTTCTATTATTTGTTCTTTCTAAATGATATTGTGAAATGATACAAATGAAATTATGTAAACATTTTGCACAAGTAATTTTGTCTAAGTATCTAAAATACTTTAATGTACATTTGAAAAAGTAATATACAAGCTTATAATGAAGAATTAATGGTACATAAATGTATGTTCCTTCAACAAACAATGTATTGCATATGATGGAATTTTACATGAATTTTGAAAACCATGAAGGTCTTATGTCTCTAAAGTTCTGTTAAATCTTTGTGGTTAGGTATACATACACATTTAATTCATACAAAGCTTGGACTGATGCTTTTCCTGAATGAGTTACCTTTACTTATGGGGACATAAATAATAAAAATTAAAATATATTTTTTAGATTTTGCTTCATTATTATTGTGTAAGATTCTCAGAATGCAGTGTATTGAATAGTACTTTACTTTCTTAAAGAGGATTGGGGTTTCTGCTATTTTCAGGTATGTTTCATGAATTTCTTTTTCAATGTCTAGTATGTATACAGTAATTTTAAGTTCTAGTGCTCTGAATCTTGGTTCCTAGAGGGTTCATTGTGGGTTATTTAACCACAGTTTTAGCTTGAGATAATTTTTTTCCTTATTGAGCTTTTAAAAATAGATTTGTCCATCTAGACTTCTGTATGATTTTCACCAGCACTCCTGTATATTAATTGGCAAGGTCTTAGTAACCAGGCTTACAAATTTGAATAAGATTGACATTTTCCCAAGATGCACTCATTCTTTAGTAAGATTTTGGAAATCTTACCATTATAGAAGGGGAGTTAACTGTCAGAAGACCAGAAGCTCAGCTTCTTCAATTACAGGGACTCAGGCATACTAATTTATATATATATATAAACGAGCACTTATTTAATTTAAAGTAATTTGAATAAAGCTTTCTTAAGAAGTTTGAGTTGTTAATTTGATAATACTATACAAAGGTAGAAAATTATACATTAACTAAACAGGCAGACACAAGTAGAAAAACATATAAAGCTTCTAGTTTGCATAATAATTTTGCACCTTTTTCTGCAAATTCTTAATCTGATACAAAGACAGAAAATATTAAACATAAAGGGTTGTATCTCATTTGTCTTCTCTTTTATAATACAAGTCTAATTGTAATACAGTATTTTCCTCTATATTTAAAGGCCATTTCTCTCCTGATTCTAAATCATATTGGGGGCAGACATTAGTATAAAGAAACATATTTTTTCTTCATATATGCAAATATATGCAAATGCTAACCAATTATTAAGAATACATTTTAGGGGGCTGCAGGCTTTGTTAGTAGTACTATTAATATCTTCCATGATTATTATTTCTCTTTGTGTTGCTCTA
The DNA here is from genome assembly GCA_029593785.1 of Cabassous unicinctus. Classification (NCBI taxonomy): domain Eukaryota; kingdom Metazoa; phylum Chordata; class Mammalia; order Cingulata; family Chlamyphoridae; genus Cabassous; species Cabassous unicinctus. The sequence continues at coordinate 14,452 of JAQZBX010049354.1, read as the reverse complement.
ACAAAGATCTTCTAAACTTTGAACTGGTAAATGAAAGGAAATGAGAGTTGAACTCAATCTTACAACCACCAGCATGAGCACTGTCTTGACTGACTCTCATATGTCTTGAACCTGCACCCAGTATTACCTGGTTGAAACTGAGCTGGGCTAAGGTAGGACTTTACCCTACAAACATAACCCAGTAACTGAAAACCAAAAGAGCAAATGAGTTTTACCTAAAAGCAGGCATTTAATATCAGTCACACAGAAATCATATGTTCCCAAGACTGTTTCTCTTCCCAAAAGGAATCATCACTGAGATCAACAGTGTTAGTGAGAACAGGATTGAATCTTTTATGCTGAGCCTCTAGATAAAGATATACATGGAGGACACATAGGGCCAGTGGTTCCATGGGGCTGTGGAGTCCTAGAATGAGGGTCTTAAAGACCCAGCCCCATGTTGGGCAACAATTGTTGTGGACCAAAAGTGAGACTTCAACCGATGCACAGAGGGTCAATTCATAGACATCAGGATTTGAGAAGAGACACATTTTATTTAGCAAAGGCTAGCCTATGGAGACAGGACAATATTTTCCTCAGATATGTCTCCTTGAACTGGAGAAACTTTCAGTGTTTTATAGTATTCAAACAAAGGCAGACAGTCTTAGAATAATGAGAGATGATGAGGTTAGAGATAGTCTACTGAAATAATGGGCAAAAGACTTGAAAAGACAACTGTCTAAAGAAGAAAAATAAATGGCAAAGAAAGACATGAAAAAGTTTCCAACATCACTAGCAATTAGGGAAATGCAATTTGAAACTACAATGAGACATCATTTCACACCTATTAGACAGGCTACTATTAAGTTTTGAAGAGGATGTGTACATTTTGAAGAGGATGTGGAGAGATATGGATGCCTATTCACTGTTGATGGGAATGTAGAAATGTACAGCCATTGTGGATAACTGTCAGTTCCTCAGGAATTTGAATATAGACTTGCCATGGAACCCAGCAATACCATTGCTATATGTATAACCAGAAGAACTGAGAACAGTGATATGATTAGACATCTGCACACTCATGTTCATAGCAGCACTTTTTATGATAGCCAAAAGTTGGAAACAACCCACATGTTCATTAACTGATGAATGATTAAATTATGTTATATACACACAATGTAATAGTATGCAACTGTAAGATGGAATTAAATTATGAAACATATGAAAACATGGATGAACCTGAAGGATATTATGTTGAGTGAAGCAAGGCAGACACTAAAAGACAATTACTGTATGATTGCTCTACTATGAACTAAATATATTATGCAAAATCAAAATATATTATGTGAAATATGAATATGGGTAAAATTGCATATATAAGACCATTTTTCTTTGAAGCTGAACAAAGGTAGGGTTAATATTATAATATGCTAATATCAAACAAAAAATACCTTAAACTAAGTGAATGAGAGCAGACATAGAGTACTACATATTTTATGATTCCATTTAGATATAATGCAAATATAATTCAATTTATACAGATGAAATTAGATTAATGGTTATGTACAGCTGGGAGAGGAATGATAATGTGTGTGGAGTCTTTCTTTTTGGAGTAATGAAATTGTTCTAAAATTTTTGAGCTGATGAATATACAATATTGTGATTATTCTAAGACCCAGTGATTATACTAAAACCCAGTGATTATACACTTTGGATATTCACATATGGTATTTGAATATATTTCAATAAAACTGCTTAATTAACAAATAAATAACTGTGCGAGAATAGCCAGAAATAGCAGTTATGTACAGCAGGGGATACATAGAGAAATTGAGAGGTGAGGATTTTTCTTGTCTATTTTTATTATTTTTGAAATAATGAAATTGCTCTAATAATGATTGAAGTGATGAATGCACAACTATGTGATTAAACCAAATACCATTGATTTTACATGTTAGATGAATTGTATGCTTTATTAATATATGTCAATAAAATTGATTTAAAATACATAGTTTGTAACAAAAGATTGCAAGAAAAATACAAAATCAAACAAACATACATAAAGATTTTGATGGCCCACCCAAAGAAAGAAAATAAATCATCAGAAATTATGAACAAAGAGGAAAAGACTTTGGACCCCAGAAAAAAGACTTTAAAAATTTGATCTTCAAAATGCTTAAAATCAGGCTTCAATAATTGAAGATTATTGGGACAGGATAAGTGAACAAAATGAGAATTTCAATAAAAAGAAGGAAATTATAAAAATGAGTTGAAGTCCACCACTGAAATAAAAAAATCCCAAAGTGTTTCAACAGAAGAACAAAATGGGCAGAAAAATACTAAGTGAAGTGGAAGATAAGACAATTGAAATGATTGAGGCTGAGGAGTAGAAAAAAATTACAAAAACTGAACTGAGCCTAAAATTCCTAGGGGACACAATCCAGCATACCAATATAGACATTATGGGAGATGTAGAAGTAGAAGAAACAGAGAAAGGGGCTGAAGAAATATTCAAAGAAACAATGACAGGAGATTTCCTGATTGTAGCAAAAGTCATAAATATACCCATTCAAGAATCCTAGCATTCCTCATATAGGAACATACCCAGACATATTGTGGTCAAATTGTCAAATTCCAAGTAAAGGGAGAGAGTTCTTAATGGTACAAGAGAAAAGAAAGGTGTTATGTACAAGTGTGCACAATAAGATTAAGTGTCAATGTCCCAACAGAATCCATGCTAACAAGAAGGCTGTGGGATGTAATAGTAAAAGTACTGAAATGACTATTATATCTGGTAATACAGTTTTACAAAAATGACAGAGAGATTAAGAAATTTTTCAGAATTTAAAAAATCTAAAGAAGTTCATCATCACTATAAATGCCATAATTTCAATAATAAAAGGAGTTCTTCATACTAAAATGAAAGGTGACTTGTCAGTGGATTGAATCAGTCTGAAATATTGATATCTGCAGTAAAGGCAAATATTTGGTTAATTTAAAGCATCAGTCATATTGTATTGGACTTCCAGGGAAGAGGGAGGAATATGGATCTGCATGACCCAGTCTTTTCTACAAAACAAAAAGGCAGGAACATAGGTAAACATTTGTTCTGAGACTCTGAATGCCAGAACACTGTACAGCATCCAGGGAAGAGCAGCAGGAAGAGACTGATAAACTATATTAAAGAACAATGAGCTTTTCTTTCCAAGTGGTGTTTGCTTTTGTTCATCACCCATTCGTATGATGGGTGACCTAAAGATCCAGTCTTTAGATAACTTGCTGGTGACAAAAACAATTATCTTCTTCAAGAACAGGGGAGAGCACAGACAACCAATAATCATGGCTTATGGTTAGTGCATTTGGAAAACTCACCCCAGGCTCTGAGTTATTGTTTTAACTCAGAGCAGACAAAGGCAGTGGAAGCCATTGTTTCAACTGCTCCATGAGTATGGGCAGAGAGATTGGATATTTAAAGACAGTGCTTCTTCAGGCTCTTGGACACAGTAAACTGAAGGGTGGCATATGCTAGGCAAGCCAGGAAAGCTAAGCTTTGGAAAGCTGTCAAAGAGGCTTCTGGTGCCTTTCCTCATGCCCTCTCCAGGACTCTATGGAGCTGGGCTCTTCCAACTTCATGGACCCTTAGCCCTGTTTTGGCTGGGAAATACTGACTTGGGAAAGTCATTCCTGGGGTGTCTCTTCCAACAAACAAAAGAACCTAGAAAAAATGAAATGAGGGCAAAATCTTTGGAGGCAAAAGATAAACAGAACATATCAAGAATCTCAGAAAAGAAAGAGAGGAAAGGAAACTTTCTCCTGGAGGAGAAAAATTTATAGAAAATTTCAGTCTTAAAAATTGCTTCTCATATCTAGGACAAGAATCAGATGAAGAAGAGCTGAATAAATCTGCTCAGTTAAACTTGGACTATTCTAAAGTCTAGAGTAAGGAGGAGTAAGTGTCAAGGAAAAGCCTTACCACGAAGCCAATCAAAACTAAAACCCTAGGGAAGAGAGATAATCTGACTCTGAATGTAAATACATAAAAATAATCAGAAGACTAGTCATCAGAAAAAAATTTATGAACCATACTAAGAAAAAGAAAGAAAAGGCCCAGTCAAAGGAACAAATGAAAACATCAGAGGAGACATAGAATTTGAAACTACTAATCAAAGATGTTCAAATAATCTCCTAAATTAATTAAAGGAGATGAAAGAAAATATGGCTAAATATATAAAGGATATTAAGAAGACACCTGTGAGCATAAGGAAAACTTTGAATGTATTAAAAGGAACATAACAGAAATTATAGGGATGAAAGACACAATAGAAGAGATTCAAAATAGATTAAAGGCATTTTTATTAGCTTCTGAAATATGGTAATGAAAAGGCAAGTTTCATTTTATTTTCAGAAAAATCCTCATAGCATTTTTTAAACAAATCAATTATATTGCTACATATCAATAAAGCATAAAGCTATCTAAAGTGTACAATGAATGGTATTCACTGTAAGTGTTAGGCACCAAAGCTGGGCCTTTGAGAATAACTAGAAATGTAGGGGGAAAAAACTTTGACATGATTGTTAGGTAGAACTTACATTTATTATGTCTGCAGAAAGGAGCAAATGTTGTTCTAAAGTAAATCAGACCCAACTCCTTGTGCTGCAGTTTTACTTTTGCTTAAATATGTAAGTTACTACTTAGCATTTGCTTTGATTATGCACTAGTTTTTAAAGCATATGGATGAACATACAGAGCTAGTTATATAATTGTATGATTAGTATGTTCAGGAAATCACTCTTGCACATATATTGCATGATCAAAAAAGGAGCAGATAACTCCCCCCTGGGGTGGGAAATTTACTATGTTAATTAAGCAAGTTGAAGTGAAGACAGCAAGGGGCTTCTGTGCAGGTCTGGCCAACAGGTTGAAGCTGGGTTTCATACTTCATTGCTTCAACAGGATGTTCTTGACCACCAGAAGTAGAATTTGGCACCAAGAGAGGGTTGCATCTCATTATCTTCTAATTTACATATATTTCTTTCCTTTGTACCCTAGCAATAGGGAGAAAAACAAGTTACTTTCAGGTATTTGATCATCCTATATCCATCATAATCACATAGTGTGCATTCATCACTTCCATCATTTTAGAGCATTTTCATCATTCCAACAACACTAATAATAATAAAATTTTAAAACCCCAAACAAGTGAGCAAACAAAAAAACTTATCCTGAATCAACCTATGCTTCCTTTGCTGTATATAGCAGCTATTCTGTTTCTGTCTCTCTAGTTTATTTGTGGAATGGAAAGCTGAGGGTTAATCTGTGCAGAATTGTGGGAAAAGTTGTTTATAAATATTTGGAAATGAATAGAAATGGTGAAAGCACATCATTTTGTTTTTAACTTAGCAGAGCTATTATATGAGTATGGGAGTGGTTGAAAGTGTAAGTCTTAAGATCATGTACAATACTACAAGGAAAGCTAAAAAATGTTTGAAAATGTAACATGAGGCTATATAACATAGTGAAACCTCATGTAACACGAATATGGGTGATATTGCATCTGCAAGACTATTTTTACAAAATAGAAATAGAAATAAACACTAGAGCCATTTTAAACAGGATTTAAACAGGCAGAAGAATAAATCAGTGAACTGTAAGATAGGATATTTGAAATTTCACAGATAGAAGAACAGATAGAGAAAATAATAGAAAAATTGGGTAGTGTCTCAGGATTTGAATGTCAGCATGAAGCTCACAAACATATGCCTCATGGGTGCATATAAAGACAAAAGAAGGGAAAAGGGGAAGAAAGAATATTTGAGGAAATAACGGTCAAACATTTCCCAACTTTTATGAAGACATAAATATACATGTCCCAGAAATGCAATATACTCCAAAGAGAATAAATCCTAATAGACCTACTTTGAGACAAATACTAATCAGAATGTCAAATGACAAAGATAAGGAGAAAATTCTGAAGCAGCAAGAGGGATGCAATTTGTCACATTCAAGGTATCCTGAATAAGACTAAGTGCTGATTCATATCAGAAACCAGGGAGGTAAAATGGAAATGATAAGATGGATTTAACAGACTTAACAATAAAAACTGCCAGCCAAAAATTTTTTATACAGCAAAACCGTCCTCCAAAAATGAGGGAGAGTTTAAAATATTCACAGATAAACATAAAATGAGACAGTTTGTCAAAGAGAGACCTTTTTTATTAGAAATATGAAATGTAGTTTTGAAGGTTGAAAGGAAAGACAGGAGAGACTGGCTTTTAGTGTGAAAGTCAAGATTATCAAAAAGGTGTATAAACAGAGACAAAATATATGACTTTAAAAAGAGTTAAAATGGGTGAAGTGAGCACTGGCTTTACAAATAATTTAGATTGACTGCTAATGGATTAAACTCCCTCATCAAAAGACACAGATTGGTTGAATGGATAAAAGGGCATCATCTAACTATATGCTGTTTACAAGAGACTCATCTTAATCACAAAGACATGGATAGGTTCAAAGTGAAAGGTTGGAAAAAGATACACCATGCAAATAGTAACCAAAAAGAATGGCTGGATTAGCTTTACTTATATTGGACAAAATAGGCTTTAAATGCAAAATTGTTATTTATAAGAGTCAGCGAAGGTCACTCTATATTCAGAAAGGAGCAATCCACCAAAAGAAATAACAATAATAAATATTTATTTGCTTAAACTGGAGGCAAATAAATACATGGGGCAAACACTGGCAAAACTGAAAGGAGACATAGACATCTCAAGTACAATAATTGGAGACTTCAATACATCACTCTCATCAATAGATGAAACCTCTAGACACAAGATCAATAAGAATATAGAGAACAGATAAATGGGACCTCCTCAAAAAAAGAATTTTCCATCATTTTTCTTTGATAAAATGAAAAGACAGCCTACTCAACAGAAGACAATATTGGAAACCACATATTCGATAAAGGTTTAATATACAGAATATAAAAAGAAATCCTACAATGCCACAATAAAATGACAACCCAATTAAAATAGGCAAAAGACTTTAATAGACATTTCTCCAAAGAGGAAATACAAGTGTATAAAAAATATATGAAAATGCACTCAACTTCACTGCTATTAGGGAAATCACATAAAAACTACAAAGACATATCATTTCACAGCTACTAGAACTGACACTATTTAAAAAAAAAAAAAAACA
>JAQZBX010049353.1:0-19941 GCA_029593785.1 Cabassous unicinctus | reverse complement strand
GACATTTCTTGCATCTTACGTCTGGTGGAACAGTTTATAGCTTTATATGCATGTATTTATATATACATAGATGTATACATTATTTATATACATGCCTCTCTTTCATACCTCCCTGGCCTTTACACATCTATCCCAAAATGTCCTTGTCCTCATCTGACAACCTAGAAAATGCCTACTTATCATTCAAAATTCATGTCAAATATTACCTCTCTTTTTTGGATTAGCAGAGAGTGGGGAGTCTAAAAATAATTCTTGGCTTCCTAATTTTCAATATAGAGATAATGCTTGCCTTGCTTAAGTCACAGGTTGGCTGTGAAAATTAAATGAAATGACATATGTTAAAGAGACAATAGGTATTTAAAATTGGGAGAGATCTACAGTAGCAAAACAGGGAGTGGAAGAATTTGATAAGCACAGAGGGAGGGTCTTAGGGAGACCTTTCTTGGTGGAGCTGAAGGTTTCTTTTTTGGGAACTAGGGGAGGGAAGCATAGTGGAAAAGTGTTAACTTAGTGGGAGATTGGATTTAGGGGAGGATCTTGAAAATCAGGAAGAGGACTTGTAGCATAATGAAATAGTTATTAGGAAATAGTTTCTTAATAGGTGAGGGAGGTATTTTGAGTAGATTTAACAGGGGAATAATACACAAAATTAATTGTATTGAATGGTGAAGAGGCTGGTCAGGAATATCAATGTGGAGACAAGTAGACTGTGAGAGTGAAAACCATGAGTAGGCTTAAATGTACAGTCTCAAGACTGAAAAAATGTAATGGGCACTTTTGGAAGTAGAGAGTTTTTAATTTTAGGAGTTGACCCACTACTGATTTAGGTAAAGTGTGATTTCAGTACGTGATGGATGAATGAAGGATGATGTAGTAGATTTTGAGTTATTAGATTATAAGAACTGTTAATGGATTATTCATTCTTTCCACAATGCCTGCACCATTGTAGTTCTAAGAGACTTGAAGAAATGAAGTAACTTGTCAAGCATTAGTAAGATATTATTAGCTGTAGTTCAGTTCTATTCTGTAAAAACAAACAAACAAACCCAAAAATCCACTTTTAATTCATTCCTTATGATGGTTTCTTTTTAAATAACTTAGACCCACTTCAAAGGCCAAGAGACCTTCCTGTTCTTGAAAGCTGCTCATCATGATGATCATGCTTATCACCGGTCTTCTTATGAGATGATGAACCAGATTGTCAAGAAACTTTTGCACAGAATCTCACTGCTAAAGTGCTCTAACATGAAGGGTCTAAAATCATCCTGAATCTAATGTTTTTTTCTCTTTAAATGAAAATGTGTACATTAATCTTTTCTATTTTATGGATAGTCAGAATCTGACCACCTTGCTATCGCCCTGGTCCAAGCCACCATGATTTTTTGCCTCTATTACTCAAATATCCTGTTTTTCCACTTTTCTCTTTGACCCCTACAATTTATTCTTAATAGCCAATGTGATCCTTTTAAAATGAAAGATCATGTCACTTTTCTGCCCAAAACCCTTCAGTAGCTTCCAGTTTCACACAGAGAAAAAGCTAGAGTCCCTACAATGGCCTAGGTGATCTGTCTCCCATTTTGCTCTCTGACTTTATCTCTGATATCTTCCCTTTGCTCACTGCTCTCAAGTATGCTAAATACACATCTTTCTAGGAACTGAATGGCTAATTATTCACCCCTTTGAGTTGTGGCTCGAATCTCATCTTCTCAGGAGGCCTACCCTAATCCACCACTTAAAACTACAGACTCAATGGGACTTAAAAATACAATAATCTAGGATTTTCGAACATTTTGGTAAAATACTTTAAAATTCTCTGCTTCTATGTTAAACAATAACTCTTTTTCATGTTGAAATATAGAACTGGAATATATATAGAATACCACAAACGTATATAGCTGTAAGTGGAAGAGCAAAGGCTAACAGTGTTTTTCAAACATTGTATCTCATGTAAGAAATACATTTTATTTGTGATCCAATGTATGTATGTAAAGATGAAACAAAAGTTTTACAAAATACTTAGCATTTCTACATGTAATGCACTCATATTTTCTATTCCATTCCATAATAAAAAAAATTTTGGTCATTATCTACAAAATGCATTTCACAACCCACTTCCTGGTTACAATCCATAGTTTAAAAAATGTTGGACTAGTGTACCTCATGTTTCATTGCTTCAGGGCATAAGATATGAAAATTGTGCATTAACTTCTTGAAAATAGAGCCCATCAAGAGCGGTGACTGAAAATTCACTTACACTTTTGAATTATTGGCAGGCATGTGACTATTAGTGAATGTTTGCAATATTCACATCATATTAATAAAGATAATATAGATTTAGTTGCATAAATATGTAATTAGATAATTTCAAGTGCTTTTATTTTGCTAGTATTGTTTCCTAATGTTGGAACTCTTCTATTAGAAATGCCTTTTCCATCCAGGGGCTCAGGAGATTTATTTCTAATTTTCCTTTTCTTACTCCCAGGTCTCAGTTTTTTTATTTTCAACTGATTGGTGTTTATTTTTCTACCTATGTTGATTTTAGCTACTGACAATGAGGAAAATATTCAGTAATGAAAAAAAAGGTGTTCCATTATTTTAAAGTGTCACAATAATAAACACATAACCCTGTATATCCTATTGTACATTTAACATTTTTAGTATTTTAATTTCTGAGGACAGAAAACATTTAATTGATATTATCTTATAATATTCTTTAATATATATTCTCTAAATCTGAAATTTCTTAATATGGTCTTTCTTAAAAATATCTTTCACCACTGTCCCCTAAAATGTGAGTTCCAGCCACACTAAATTATTTGACCTGTCCTCCCTTCCTACTTCCTCCTTCCTCTCCCCTCCCTCTTCCCTTCCCTCTATCTAATATTTTTGTACATTTGCTATGTGCTATGCATAGTAGTAGAAAAAAAAAAAAAGAGATAGTCCCTGCCCTCATTGAATTTAAAGTGGATACTAACATTTCCGGTTATGGAAGTGAAAAACAGAATTTAGAGTTGTTTGAGATTGCTTAGAAAGCTAGTGGTGGGATTCGATTCTGTATATCTTAATTTATTTCTGCTTCAGAAACTGGTAGAATGTTAGAATTAGCAGTGGCATTAGAAGAAATTAGGTCAATCCTCACATTTTAAAGATGTGGAAACTGAATCTCTTATAGATTAAATGGCTTGATGAAGTCATAAGCTGGAACCTAAGCTGGGTTTCTTGACTCCCAGTCTAGTATTATTTCCATACCACCTCTTCTCTCTGTATTGTGATATTGCCTTCTCAGAGCCCATGTTATATGCTTTTATATGTGGCTGGTGCTGTTAAAGGCCTCTTTCATAGTGCACACACTGAACTATAGACTTTTACCATTATTGGTTTTATTACTTGAAATTATAATGGGAACAATTAGAGAGTGCCAGTGGAAAGGCAATGAAAGGGGGCCATTAAGTACTAATAAATGTCTCTCCTCATCGCAATGGATTTTTTCTTTCCTAAGTATTTGAGCTCTTTTCAATGATGTGTTTAAGTGGCTAGAAATAACACTTGCCACACGCTTGCAGAATACTCTAGATGCCAGGGGTTTCATTTCACTCTATATTTGAATTGAGCACACTGTGGTTGAAATGTGTTGACTCTTTTTGTTGGTTTAAGCTTTCATTGCATGTTTTTCATTAACCTTTTCTCATGGAAGGCAGTAGAACAGTAGAGAGAGCTCTTAGAGAATGAAATCTTTAGATAGCTGATGACTTCCCAGGAAGCAGGTGAAAAGGTTAAAATTATAGGTGTTTCTTTTGATATAATTTCTTTCACATACCACCCCAAAACTAGATATAATGTGACAAACAGGATTGGCTTACCCTGAAGCCACATGCCTATGGCTAGCAAAAGATAATCACTACTTTGCTATGGAGATATGTTATCTCCAGAAACAAATTTGGGTAAATAATTACTAAATGGATTTCAAGGTAACTTAATACTACTTCTACAAGAAGTAATGATAATAATAATAGTAATGGCAGCTAATATTTTTGAGCAGTTACTATGTAGTAAGTATTCTTATATATACTTTAATCTTATTGTTTACATTTTCAAAATGCAAAGTGCTCTGGAAAACCAAACATAATTTTTGTAACTCATTTGGATAAACTTATATTGACCTAAACTCATTTACTGACAAACTTGACCTGAGTGATGTGAGGCTATTCATAGTTTGTGTTTATCCCTAAGTATGACTATTCATTTGTTTTGCTACAGAAATATTAGTGTGTTTGATTATTCCAGGGTGCTGCATCACACTCTGCTGGGGATATTATTCAGCATAAGTTTTAGGCATCATTTTGCCTCTCTAAGATCAGAAAAAGACTGAATTGCATATCCCATCTAGTTACCAACAGATAAGGGATGGTTTTAGTCCCTCACCCAATTTATAGATGAGGAAACTTAGCCAATAGTAGTGGATCCTGAATTCAAACTCAGGCAGTTTAGTTCTAAAATCTGCTCTTAACCACCAAGATATACTGCCTTAAAAGGATGTATTTTAACATACTTCACAGAAATAAGTATTTATTTATCTAATAAAACTCCAGTAAAGATAAATTCAGATTTGAATAGAACTGTTCCATTAATATCTCTCTGTTCTTAGTTGCCCATGTTAAATACTATTTTAAACACTAAAATAGTTTTAGTGCTCATTGATTTATTAGTAGATCTTGCCAGTTCTGATTGTTCTGTCTTCAACCTAATAGTCTGTTCTCCTTTGGATTTCTTAAATTTTCTAAAGCATGTGTGCTTGTTTTTAAAGCAAACACTTCTCCTGATAATGCTTTGAGGTGCTATCAATTCTAAATGAAGAAGGAAGCCACCAATCAGGTTAGCACAACAGATAATGTGGACTATAAACCAAATTGTTGCCACAGTCACAGGCTATCATCAGTTTACTGATTATTGGTGGACATTTGGTTTACGGATCATTCTTGATATATACAAATGGGTAATATAGTCTAATGGGTGTACTCAAAGACATATAGATGGAGAAAGTCATTCTTAAGTTTACTCATTAGTACACCCTCTTCAGTCAGTGTTTTAGTTTGCTGCAGGTTGCCAAGGAAATATACAAGAAATTGGTTGGCTTTTACAATGGGATTTATTAACTTATAAGCTTACAGTTCAGAGGCTGAGCAAAATGTCCAAATCAAGGCATCAGGTGAAGCTCTCTTTCTGAAGACTCGGCTGTGGGTGATCCCAAAGTGATGGGAAGACCATCATGGCATCTGCCAGTCTCTCCCTTCTCCTCAGATTCTGTGTTCTGTTGATTTCAGCTTCTGGCTTCTGGGACTTTCTCTCTCAGCTTCTGGAGGTTTCTTTTTCTCTCTGTGTCCCCTTCTCTCCGTCTTAATGCTGTTTATAAAGGACTCCAGTAAGAGGATTAAGGCCTTCCCTGGGCCATGCCTCACTGAAGTAATCTAATCAAAGACACTTTACTGAAGTAATATAATCAAAAGGTCCCACCTTACAATAGGTTCACACCTATAGGAATGGATTAGCTGTAAGGACATGATCTTTTTGAGTCGACCCAGCTTCAAACTGTCACAGTCAGCAAGAATTTATTGAACTCTGTATATGCTTTCACTTACTACTTTTTGTCCTTTTTGAGATTTGGAGCTATTAAAAATATTTTTCCTAAACTTTGGGTGTATGGTTTCAGAGGTAACTTTTAAGATAAGAAATTGCTAAATGTTTATAATATATATATATTTAAAAATATCATCTATTACATATTAATTAGGTACTTTTTCCTTCTTTATTCCCTTAATCTTCTAAATTTCTATAGTTGATGGTGTAGAATCATACAAAGGAATTATTAGACAAAAAACACTTCACAGGTAAGAAAGAAAAGAATAGCTTATATACATGATACCTATATCTTTATATTATGACTGCTTACATATTTATTTTTAAAAAATCATCCCTGAGAATTTATCTTCCCAATAAATTCACAGTTTTAATTCCTATAATTCTGACTCGATTTTTTTCAGCAAATCACCATTGAGCACCTTCTTTGTGCCAAACAGTAGCCTTATGGAGATGAGTAAGATGGTACTGTCATCAGGGAGCTTGTGTAAGGGAGGAAATGTTACTAGGGCACATGGTGCTTTGGGAATAAAGCCAGGGAGCATCTGAATATACTGGCATATCAGAAAATGCTCCCCACAGGAGGCTGCACCAACATTCTCTCTTTAAGGGCAAGCTGGGCAAAGAAAGAGGCTTTGGGGAAGGGCTTCCATGTCAGAAGGGTCAACACAAATGCCTGAAATTAGTGCAAAGTTACTTAGGAAATGGATGTTGGGAGTAAAGAGTTTGTGTGGGAGAATAATGGTTGAGGCTTCTAGAGAGTTAGGGAGGAGCTGGATCCAAAGATCCATTTAAATCCCCCCTTGATAATTGCAAAGTCAGATTCCATTCTTTTTAAATAAACATGGCGTGGCTATAGTGCTGTGTTCTATACTTTTTTGGCTTCTAATAAAATGCCTTATTCTTTTTCCAACATCTTAGAAAACAACAGAGCACAAAATTGGCTAGGGAAGCTCCCATCTATATTTATCCATGCTCTATTCCATCCAACTCCCTGCTAAGACATTGGTACAGACATTCAGGACCAAGGACAGTAATTTAGCTGCATTTCTCCATCTGAAACTTTAGTAGAAGGGCTGAAGTGGGCTGGCCAGAAGAGCCCTGACCTAGGCATTGGGATGTGTTCTCTTGCTGTAGCGTCTTCTCACTGGCTGATATGGTCTTCCGCAGGTAGGTCTTTCCTAGCCACTGCAGTGTCAAAATATAAAGGACTGAGATTCTTATGTGGGCTTCATAGAAAAGGGGCAATGGAGGCTTTTCAGCCTCTCTGGGACTTTTAGTTTTCTGGTTGCTATGACAAATACCACACAGTGGGTTGGCTTAGGGTTTCAGAGACTAGAAGGATTGCTTCCGCCTGGGGTTGGTAATATTCTGGCTGGCTGGCAATCCTTTGGTTTCCTGTCATGTAGTGGTGTCTGCTCCTTTTTCTTCCAGCTTCTGTTGACTTCCAGATTCTGGCTCCTCTTTGTGGTTTTCTCTCTGTAAGGCCTCTCTCTTAAGACCCATCCTGATTCAGTTGGTCACCCCTAAACTAAAAATAAAACCTTCAAAAGTTCTATTTACAGTGGGTTCACATCCATGGGAATGAATTAACATTAGAACATGTTATCCCCCCACCCCTGGGGTACATAACACAATCTGCTACATAGTTCTTGGGCTTACCTTTTGTCTAGAACAAACAAAGGTTCCATATGGTCCAGCCCAGGTTTCCCGGGTTGAGAAGGAAATGTACTGGGGTTTGAGGTACAAGTCTTCTGACCTTGTCCTTTCCACATGCATCTCTTTTAGAAACCCTGCAGGAAGGAGTGATTGGCAGAGTTGAATGTTTAACATTCTGTTACCTCTTACTCTTCCTTGATCTATATCATGAATACTCAATGAGGATGATATTGCCAAAAATGGTTCTTGGAGAGGCAAAGTTTTTTTTACTGTTTTTATGTATAAAGTACTGATATAAATACACTACATATATTGATATATATCTGTGATACAAAAATTTAATGGGGAGGCAATTAGGGAAAACATGTCTAATAAGACTCCTTAGAGTGGCTATTAAAATGGTTGAAGGAAGCAGATGTGGCTTCCCGTTTACCATATGGGCTCCCATTTACCATATGGGAGGCCTTGGGTTCGATTCCCAGGGCCTCCTGGTAATGGCAAGCGGCCTGTGTGGTGTGGTGAGCTGGCTCAACAAGATGATTCAACAAAGGGAGACAAACAGACACAGAAACACGCACAGCAAATGGACACAGCGAGCACAAGCAGTAAGGGGGGGCGGGGATAAATAAATAAAATAAATCTTTAAAAAAAATCTTATAAAAAATGGTTGAGAAATACTGGTCTGTCTGTCTCTCTCTCTCTCAGGGAAATTAAGGGTAGTTCAGTGACTTTTGATGTCATCACTTGCCTAGGCTCTTTGTATTTTTTTGCTTTACCACCCTTAGTACATAGCTTCCACCTTCAAGGTTGCCTTGTGGTGTTAATGATGGTTGCTGCAGCTCCGGCTGTTATATATGGCTGACAGGGTGAATAAAGAACAGGGACGGGCAAAGGTATACAGTTAAATTAGACTCTTGTAAAGGAACTCTCCTTTATGTCACCCAACAATCTCTAATTATATCTTACAACCTAGAACTTACCACCCCATTTGCAAGGGAGGCTCTGAGAAATATAGGTTTATTTCTATCATCCACCCACCTATCTATCTATCTATCTATCTATCTATCTATCTATCTATCTATCATCTATGTATCTATCATCTACCTAAAGTTGGGCACACTAACATTCCCAACAAAATTGGGAAGAAGGGGAAAATTAATTAGAAAGAAGGGGAAAATGGGTAGGCAACTAGCAGTCTCTTTAGTAGTCCCTTTTGTCATCCATTTGCATGGCAGCTAACCAGGGTAAGGTATAATCTGTGATTTGGAATAGAGTGAAGGCTAAATGTCTCTATTTTGTGTCAGGACTAATTAATCTGGTACTTTGAATTCTTGAACAAACTCACTTTGTGAATAGGCAAATAAAATGGATTAAATATTAAAGCATTATGTTCTTGAGAGTGTTTCCTGGTGGGGGGAGAGCACATGGTATTTGTAAACAGACAGCTGACTTCATTCAGTTTACAATCTCTGACTCAGAAACTTTTGCATTCTGAATGTTTTGGAAGGAACTATTAATTATTGATTTTAGTTGTAATGAAAAGATCTTAGAGATTTTGAGTTTTGTGTATATAAGGTAAATATTGAGATTTCTTAGATGTTAATGAAAAAATAAAAGCATTGTATTTCTTGAATTGGATTTGTAATTATGTTTTTCAACAAAATGATGGTGGTATCAGATATTTCAAATTACAAAGTAACTGATAGCAGCAAAATGTGATGCCAATATGCTTATCATGTGCCAAGAATTTAGGAAATGAAAGAAATTGCAATGGAAAATTTCCAATTAAATCTGTGGATTTTGGCATAATTATATCCTTCAGCAATTATAGTGGCAATTATAGTGACATTGTAATAGTTGGCAAAGCTCTAGGATTAGGACACACAAGCATAGAGTCATTTAACACTGCCATTGTCTTCAGGGTGTAGAATCCATGACCTCAGTGTTTCTTGGGGCAGAGGGTGAGCAGTATTTGGCAGTGACCTTTCTTTCCCTCTGTCCCACTGTCCCTCTCCCTCCCTCTCTCTTTCCACTCTCTTTCTTCCTTTCCCTCCCTTTGCCCCCTCCCCTCCTTTATTTTAGTTAGATTATCATTTTGAAGGACTGTGAGATAATAATTGTACAAGAACTATTTGGAGCACAGAAAATTATACAATGAAGGTTAATTTTTAGAAGAGACTTTTCTGTTTTTAAGGAATATTCCAAAAGTGTATTGGTTCTTGGATTGGTTTTGAAATTTGTTTCCTTCAAATTCTATTACATTCTGTATTAGTCAGCCAAAGGGGTGCTGATGCAAAATACCAGAAATCTGTTGGCTTTTATAAAGGGTATTTATTTGGAGTAGAAGCTTACATTTACCAGGCCATAAAGTGTAAGTTACTTCCCTCATCAAAGTCTGTTGCCACATGTTGGAGCAAGATGGCTGCATCTTCAAAGGTTCAGGCTTTCTCTTCCTGTTAAGGCTCCATGGTCCCAGCTTCTTTCAGTATCAGCTGTAGGCTGGGATAAGTCTCATCTCTCTCCCAGGGCTCATTTCTCTCCCGGCTCAGCTGCTCTGCTCTCTCTACAAGGCCAGCTGTAAACCATTAGGCGAACGGCTCGTCTCTCTTCCCAGGGCCTCTGCCGTGTCAACAGAGCTGTCTCTATTCCTCTGTGTTCTTCTCTTGCATGTTTACTTCCCAGGGTTCCAGCTCAAAACTCCAGCATCAAAAACTCTAACCTCCCTTCTCTGTGGTGTGGTTTCTCTGTGAGACTCAACATCCTACTGACGTGGCCCAATCAAAGCCTTAATCATTATTTAATCAAGTAAAAGTGAAACCTCTGAATCCAATATAATCTAATATGCCCAGAGGAACAAACCAGTTTACAAACATAATCCAATATCTATTTCTGGAACTAAAAAAAATGCCAAACTGCTACACATACCTTTAGACAGAGTCAGTAATATTGACCCACCTGGTGTTTTGTGTTTTGTACTTTGGTGATTATCTTTGGATCTTAAATGTTTATAGTAAAAATATTAATTTAAATGACCTCAGAAAATTATTGGTAAATTGAAAGTCATCTGGCCTGTTCTTCCTGTCCATGTAAAATACCACTTAGCTGCCTGCCAGTCAGAAGATCAGATATGGGCCTGTTATGGATATATGGAGTAATGAGAAATCTTTCTGAAAGGGAATGTAAAAAGTATTAAAAATGTTTAATACCTGGGCCCTGAAGGAGGCACTGGGGGAACGCTGTGACCTCCAAAGCTTTCAGAGGTGAGGGAGCAGGCATGTCAATAGACAAGTGTGACAAGTGTGTGACAAAAGCTTAGGCAGAGGCATATACAGGGGGAGGTCAGCGAAGGCTTCCTTGTGAAGTTGATGTAGAGCTGAGTATTAAAGATTAACTAGGAGTTGGTTAGAAGGAGAAGTGGGGAGAGGGCAGTCCATGAGCGGGTTGCTGACTATACCAAGGCACTAAGCATAAGAGAGCAGGTACACACACAGAGACTTCCACTAGAAGGCAGAGTTTTTTTTTCTGCTTTGTTTACTGTTATAGCTGCACTACCTAAAATTGCATCTGGTACGTAGTAGGCATTTAATGCATGAATTGTAAGGAGTCCTATGTGTCTGATGTATAGGGTTCCTCTAAGGGAGTGGTTAGAAATAAAAGCTTTTGTATGTCATGCTAAGGTTTGGATTTTATGCCAAAGGCATTGGAAGACACTGGGAAGTCATTTAGTGATTTAAAGTCTGGATATGATGTGATCAGGCTCATATTGCTGTGGAGATTGGATTGGAGGGTCCTCAAATTGTATGCAGGAAAATCATTGGGAGATTATTGTAGTAATCTTTGTGGGAAGTGGTGGCACAGATGCTAAATTAAACTCTCTAGCTTTGAGCCTTGGCTCTGTCATTTAGGAGCTGTGTGACCCTGGCCAGATTATATAACCTTTCTGTGCTTCAGTTTCCTCACCTTTGAAGTAGGAATAACAGTAGTACCTACCTCATAGAGTTGTTATGAGGATTAAAGAAGTTAGTATATGTAAAGCACCCAGAATGGTGCTAGCCTGGTGAGCACTATGTAAATATCAGCTAGAACTAGATCTTCCTGTATCTTCTGACCTGGTTAATGATACCACTATTCAGCTAGTTATTCAAACCGGAAATGTGACATTTGTCTTAAATATCATTCCATATCGACATGATCATTAAGTCCTGTCAATTGTCTGTTCTCTCTGCTGTCTCCTCTACATCTCTATCATTATTGCCTTGGGCTTAACTCTTATCATGCCCTTCCTGAATGACCAAGACTGGCTAGTGACTTGTCTCCCTGTCTTAGTCTTTCCCTAATTCAGCATTCTTTCTATAGTTCCCAATGATTTTTCTGAAATTCATATCTGCTCATACTGTTACCTTCTTTAAAACTCGTCAGTGCTCTGCTGTTCTGTGTCTTCCCTGCACAGAAAACAAAACAAAACAAAAACCTCTGCCCCCTATGAAATAACTACTAGTCCATCTCCACTTTACTCTGGCCTTTCTTTAATATTTACAGTTCCTTAGAGTTCTCTTCTACTTGGTCTTCCCATGTCGTTACACATCCTCATCCTCTGTAGAATGCCTCCTACCTCACGTCTCTTCTCTGAAGTTGTTTCTGGCCAGTCACCCAAGCAGAATTGATTATTCCTTCCTCTGAGTCAATACTACACCTTGCACAAAGCTTAACCATAGTATCTGTCATATTTACTGTGATTATTTGCATGTCTTTCTCCTTCAAGTCTGAGGCTATTTATCTTTCAGTGAATCAGCTACAGGAACTAACTTCTAGAAAGTGTGAATTATGCCTACCTTCTTCAGTCAAGGGCAGATGTTAAACATTTATTTATTGAGCAGATCATTTGGTTAATGACCATTTACATCTAGATTGAAGACAACCATCTCTATAGTTACTTTATTTGCTGCTAAGGGGGAAAAATCTCTTTTAGTTTTGGTGATATTTTAAGTGTATTCCTCTCTTTCAGGCTTACAGAAGTCAACAATTTCCTTAGTGGAGCAATAATAATATTTCTTGGTAACTAAGTTTTTGGAAGAGCCAGTAAGAAATGTTATCATGGTAGTTATTTGACCATAATGTGAGAATTGTTTTCTCCTTTTGTCCAGGATTCACAAAGCCATGAAAGTGCATTGACTTATTGCCAGAAGGCAAGCTGTTTAGACCTGTAAAAGCTCAATTAGAGGTGAGTTGAGGAAAAGAAAGGCATTCGAGTAGAAAGTGCTGTGTGACATAAAGAGAGAATCAGTCTACCTGCCTTAAATCCCTACAGTCCAATCATAAATAAGGCATTTAGGCAATAGAATGGATAATTTCATAAAGTTTAGTCTTCAGATTATTCTTCTTGCTCTTTGTTTTGAAGGTTCATTTTAGATGAAAATGGCATGCAAATTTTATTTTTATATTTACATATTTATTTATTATAAATAAATAAATAAAATTTTAAATCTAAATACTAAAGGCATAGTCATTATTTTTCCTGAATTAAAATTTGGCAAAGTGATTTTTACCATAAAATATACTTATAGGAAAAAACCAACTACCTATTACACAGAAAATATTAAAAGTCAAATTGCCTTCAAAAGCTACTGAATTATTCAAGTTTGTGCTGCCTGTTGATGGAGGGAGAAGTAAGAACTGAGCTTTCCAAACCATTGCAGCTGGTCAACACCAAGGGGACAGGCCAGGTGGATCTGAGGTTACTCATCTCCAAAATATATTCATGAAATGTTGGGCCATAGTTAAGATGATCTCAGTTTAGTAGTAAAAGAAACTTAGGCTTAAAAAGAATTTTTCCCATTCAGTGGTAGGACTGGGACTCAAAGCAAGTTCTCTGCCTCTCAAATGAGGGGCTATCCCCTTAGCTCACATAGCAGGAGTATGCTGTGCATATATATATTTTTTTAAATAAAATTTTATTCAAGTGTATCATTCATACATAAGCACACATAAATAATAAGTATATAGTAAAAGTTGTAAACTTACAAAACAAACATGAATATCATCATACAGGGATCCCATACATCACCCCACCACTAATACTTTGCATTGTTGTGAAACTTTTGTTACAAACTATGAAATAGCATTATCAAAATATTACTTCTAACTGTAGCCCATATCTTATATTTGGTGTATTTCCACCCCCAACCTACCCAATTATTGACATCCTGTGTTAGTATTGTAATTTGTTATAGCTGATGAGAGAATGTTTTCATATTTGTCCTGTTAACCACAGTCCATCTTCCACCACTGGATTTCCTGTGTTATACATCCCCATGTTTTGTACAGTCCATTCAAAGTGTATACTCAGTGGCTCTCATTTTCATCACAGAGTTGTCCTGTCATCATCTCAGTCAATTTTTTTTTTTTTTTAAAGAACCAACTAAGCTTTATTTTGGAAAAGATAAAAGTGACTTCTAGTTGGGGACATGGGCAAAAAGGGGGCAGGGGCAGGCATGGCGGGGTAGCTGGGAGGGGTGGCAGAGGCATTTCAGTTGGTTAGGACATTGGATGACTTGGACACCAGCTTCCTATCGCGGATCTCAATCTTTTTCACCACCACGGCCTTGGTGGAGCTGGTGCGACTGAAGGAGCCAGAGCCCTCACCAGAGCTGAAGCCGTAGTTGTGGTCAGTGCTTGGCGTGCCAAAGGCCAGACTCAGTCCACCTGAGTAGTAGCCGCCAGAGGTGGTCTTCGTATGAATACTCATGTTCTTCATCCCAGATTCCAGCCTGTTCTCCTTGCCCTCCAGCAGCTTGTAGTAGGTGGCGATCTCTATATCCAGGATCAGCTTGATGTTCATCAGTTCTTGGTACTCGTGCAGCTGCCGTGCCATGTCCTGCTTGGCCTGGTTCAGGGCAGCCTCCAGCTAGGCCAGCTTGGCATTGGCATCCTTGACTACCAGCTCCCCACGCTGCTCGGTATCAGCAATGGCAGCCTCCAGGGATGCTCTCTGGCCCTTCAGGCCCTCGATCTTAGCTGGAGCCTGTTGATGCTCCTGTTCATCTCAGAGATCTCTGCCTTGGTGCAGCGGAAGTCATCTGCATGCTTCCCAGCCAGCGTCTGCAGCAAATTATACTTATCTGGTACATGCTCTCGGCCTCCATCTGGCTCTGGTGGCAATCTCCTCGTACTGGGCCTTAACCTTGGCAATGATGCTGTCCAGGTCCAGGGAGCGGCTGTTGTCCATGGACAGCACCACGGATGTGTCCGAGATCTGGGACTGCGGCTCACGGATCTCCTGTTCATACAACTGCCTGAGGAAGTTAATCTTGTCGGTTAGCCCTTTCAGGCGGGACTCCAGCTCTATCTTGTTCATATAAACTTCACCGACATCCTTCTTGATGAGGACAAATTCATTCTCCATCTCTGTTCGCTTGTTGATCTCATCCTTACATTTATTCTTGAAGTCCTCCACCAGTCCCTGCATGTTGCCATGTTCTGCCTCCAGCTTCAGCTTCTCCTGGCCCAGTGCTTCCAGCTGCTGCTGAAGGTTGTGGCTATAGCTCTTAAACATGTTGTTCATGTTGCTCTGAGCAGTCTTCTGCTGCTGCAGGAGGCTCCACTTGTTCTCCAGCATCTTGTTCTGCTGCTCCAGGAACTGTACCTTGTTGATGAAGGAAGCAAACTTGTTGTTGAGGCTCTTGATCTGCTTCTCCTGCATGTGCATGGCCTGGATGTTGTTGGTGTCCACCAGCTTCAGGGGGCTCAGCAGGCTCTGATTCAAGGTGATGGCTGTGATGCCTCCTATACTTCCTGTCCTGCTGTATCCCCCAGCCAGATCCATGCCTGTGCCTGCACTGTCTCAGAAGCTGTTGCTGCCCACCTGGGAGAAGGCCGAGGAGCTGATGCGGGAGCCGGGCCCACTTGTGTATGAGCGGCTGCTGAAGGCCCTGGGGCCAGAGCTGGCCACCTTGTAGGACTTCTGGGTCACCCTGATAGACATGGTAGAGGCTGAAGAGGTGGGCAGGTGGGCCAAAGCAGAGATTCGAGTAGGAGTAGAGGACTGCTACTTCTTGGTTCCATCTCAGTAAATTTTAGAAAGTTTTCATTACTCCAAAGGGAAAAATCCCATACCCCCTGTTACTCCCCTACAGCTGTCTCTTAGAATTGATATAATATCTTCTTTGCCATTGCTATAAAACACTACATTATTACTAACTATTGTCCATAAGTTACATTAGTTGTAATTTTCCAGTGTATTGCCATATTCTTAACACTTTGTAAAAGAACATTCTTAATATTTATACTATTAACCACAATCTTCATCTACCACCGAAGTCACTGTTATGCATACCCTAGGTTATTCTTTAGTTTCCTTTCAATTGACATTTACATACACAGACTAACCCTTTTAGCCAAAATCTCATTTATAAATACGCAGTGTTAATTATACTCACTATAAGGTGTTAATATCAACTCTATTCATTTCCACATGTTTACAATAAACCTTATTAAAATTTCTACACACATGAGCATCAGCTCCCATTCTCAACCCACATTCTCTTGCCTAGTAACCTATATTATAGAATTTACCTCCGTGAGTTTATTCATCATATTTGGTTTATATTAGTGATACCTTACAACATTTGTCCTTTTGTGTCTGGCTTATTTCACACAACATAATATCCTCAAGGTTCATCCATTTTCTCATATTTCCCGATTTCATTTCTTCTTACATCTGAATAGTATTCCATTGTATGTACAAACCACATTTTGTTTAGCCATTCATCAGTTGATGGACACTTGGGCTGGTTCCATATTTTAGCAATTGTGAATAATGCTGCTATGAACATCAGTGTGCAAATGTCAGTTTGCATCCTTGCTTTCAGCTCTTCTGAATATATTCCTAGTAAAGAGATTGCTGGATCATATAGCAGTTCTATACTAAACTTCTTGAGGTACTACCAAACTGTCTTCCATAGAGGCTGCACCATTCTATATTCCCACCAACAGTGAAGGAATGTTCCTATTTCTCCACATCCTCTCCAACACTTGTAGGTTTCTGTTTTTTTTTGGTGATGGCTATTCTGTAAGATGTGAAATGGTATCTCATTGTAGTTTTGATCTGCATTTCCCTAATAGCTGGTGATGTTGAACATTTTTTCATGTGCTTTTTGGCCATTTGTGTTTTCTCTTTGGAGAAATGTCTATTCAAGTCTTTTGCCCATTTTTAAATTGGATTGCTTGTCTTTTCATCATTGAGTTGTATGATCTCTTTATATAACATGAATATCAAACCCTTATATGTGGTTTCCAAATATTTTTTCTAATTGAGTAGGCTACCTTTTTACTTTCTTGACAAAGTCTTTTGAATAACAAAAATGTTTAATTTTGAGGAGGTCCCACTTATATATATTTTTCTTTTATTGCTCATGCTTTGGGTGTAAGGTTTAAGAAAGTACTGCCTACGACAAGATCATGAAGATGATTCCCTGCATTTTCTTCTGGAAATTATATGGTTGTAGCTTTTATATTTAGGTCCTTGATCCATTTTGAGTATAAGGTGTGAGATAAGGCTCCCCTTTCTTTCTTCTGGATATGGATATGCAATTCTCCCAGTACCATGTTGAGAAAGTTTCTTTCTATTCCTATCTTTTGGAGTGTTTTTATCAAGAAAAGAATGGTGTATTTTGTCAGATGCCTTTTCTGCATCAATTGAGAGGATCATGTGATTTTCTTCAGTTTATTAATGTGGTTTATTACACTAATTGATTTTCTTGTTTTGAACCACCTTTACATACCTGGGATAAAACCCACTTGATCGTGGTGTGTTTCTTTTAATGTGCTTTTGGATTTGGTTTGAAAATATTTTGTTGAGCACTTTTGCATCTATATTCATTAAAGAAACTAGTCTGTAATGTTCTTTTTTCATAGTATCTTTATTTGGTTTTGATATTAGGGTGATACTGGCTTCATAAAATGAGGCTGGTAGCATTCCTTCCTGTTCAGTTTTTGGAAGAGCTTGAGCAAGGCTGGTATTAGTCTGAATGATTGGTAGAATTCACCTGTGAAGCCATCTGGTCCTGGGGCTTTTCAACTTTGGGAGGTTTTTGATGAATTTTTCTATCTCTTTACTTGTGATTGTTTTGTTGAGGTCTGTTTTTTCTAGGGTTATTGTAAGTTGTTTGTTTTTAGGAATTTGTCCATTTTGTCTATGTTGTATAGTTTGTTGTTGTACAGTTGATCATAATATCTTCTTATGATCTCTCTTACTTCTGCAGGGTCAGTGGTAATGTCCCGCCTCTCATTTCTAATTTTATTTATTTGCATTTTTCTTTTTTTCTTTGTCAGTCTAGCTAAGAGTTTGTCGATTTTGTTGATCTTCCCAAAGAACCAACTTTTGGTTTTGTTGATTCTCTCTATTGCTTTGTGTTCTCAATTTCATTTATTTCTCCTCTAATCTTTATTATTTCTTTCCTTAAGCTTGGTTTGGGTTTAGTTTGCTAGTTTCTTCAGGTGTGCAGTTAGGTCTTTGATTTTAGCTCTTTCTTCTTTTTTTATGTAAGCATTGAGGGCTATAAACATCCCTCTCAGCACTGCCTTTGCTGTATCCCATAGGTTTTGATAATTTGTGTTCTCAGTTTTATTCATCTCAAGATATTTACTGATTTCTCTTGCAATTTCTTCTTTGACCCACTGATTATTTAAGTGTGTCGTTTAATCTCCATATATTTGTGATTTTTCCCTTTTCCATCCATTATTGTTTACCAACTTCATTCCATTATGATCAGAGAAAGAGTTTTGTATAATTTGAATTTTTTAACGCTTATTGAGACCTGCCTTGTGACTCCAACATATGGTCTATCCTGGAGAAGGATCCATGAGCACTTGAAAACAATGTATATCCTGCTGTTTTGGGGTGTAATGCTCTATAAATATCTGTTATCATATCATTCAAGCTCTCTGTTTCCTTATTTATCCTCTGTCTAGATATTCTATCAATGTTGAGAGTGGTGTATTGAAATCTCCAACTATTATTGTAGAGATGTCTATTTCTCCCTTCAGTTTTCTCAGTGTGTGTCTCATGTAGCTTGGGGCACCCATGTAAGGTGCATAAATATTTATTATGTCTATTTCTTCTTGGTGAATTGCCTCTATTTATTTATTTATTTATTTATTTATTTACTTACCTTTATCCACTTTTGCTGCCCCCCCCCTCCCGTTTTTGCTGTTTTTGTGTCCATTCGCTGGGCAACTCTGTGTGTTTCCTGCCATCTTCTCATCCTTCTCCTGTCTTCACTGGGCTTTGATCCTGGGAAACTCTGATGTGGGAGAGAGGCGTCCTACCGCCTGCGCCACCTTAGTTCCTGGTTTTTTGGCGTGTCTCATCTTGGCTCTCCCTTGTGTCACTCTCCTGTTACGTCATCATCTTGCTGCATGGCTCGGTGGGGCCTGGTGGTGCACCCGTGCGTGGGGCCTGGGGAATCTCACCTGCTTACAGGGCCTGACGGCTAACCTGTGCATGGGGCCTGGCGGCGCACCCGCTCACAGGGCCTGGCGACCCACACACCTTCTATATTTTTCTTTATTTTTACCGGGAGGTCCTGGGGATTGAACCCAGGTCCCTCCATATGGAAGATGGACGCCCAACCATTTGAGCCATATCCGCCCCCCGAATTGCCTCTTTATTAATATATAATGACATTCTTCTTCTAAGTTTTGCATTTAAAATCTGTCTTGTCCGTTATTGGGAGCAATGTAGCTCTGTGGTTGAGCACCTCTTTCCCATATATGAGGTCCTGGGTTCAATCACTGGTACCTCCTTAAAAAAAAACAAAAACATATATATATATATATATATATATATATACACACATATGTAATGTATTTTGTCTTATATTAGTACTCCAACTCCTTTTTTATTATTATCTGCATGGAATATCTTTTTCCAACCTTTTACTTTCAACCGGTTTGTGTCCTTATGTCTGAGGTGAGTTTCCTATAGATAGCATATAGATGGCTCATATTTTTTTAATCCATTCTGTCAGTCTATGTCTTTTGATTGGGGAATTCAATCCATTAACGTTCAGTGTTATTACTCTAAAGATATTACTTCATCCATTTTATCCTTTGGCTTTCCATTGTCATTTCTTACTATTGTCTTTTTACCCTTTAATTACCCTTACTAATAATCTTCATTTCTACACTTTTCTCCAAGTTTCTTGCCCTTTATTCTTTTCAGGCTATAGCACTCCCTTTAGTATCTCTTATAATTCTGGTCTTTTAGTAACATATTCTCTAAGTTTTTGTTTGTTTGTGAAGACTTTAAACTCTTCCTTATTTTTGAAGAACAATTTTGCCAGATAAAGAATTCTCAGTTGGCAGTTTTTCTCTTTCAGTATCTTAAATACATCTGTATTAGTCAGCCAAACAGGTGCTGATGCAAAGTACCAGAAATCTGTTGGCTTTTATGAAGGGTATTTATTTGGGGTAAAAGCTTACAGTTACAAGGCCCTAAAGAGTCCAGCTCAAGGCTGCTTTCTCACCAAAGTCTGTTGCCACGTGTTGAAGCAAGATGGTGAGTAATCTCTGCCTAGTTTCTCTTTCCTTTTTCCTCTTAAGGCTCCATGGGCCCAACTTCTTCTGATCTCAGCTGTAGGCTGGCATAGG
>JAQZBX010049352.1:0-19937 GCA_029593785.1 Cabassous unicinctus | reverse complement strand
TGCGCTCAACATGATGGATTCAAGGTTCATCCATGTTCACATGTAGCAGAATTTCAACCCTTTTAAGGCTGAATAACATGGCATTGTAGGTATATGTTGTGAATAGGTAGTTAATGCTTAAATTGTGCAAAGTCTCTATTTGTATTGATCATAAAGTTTTGGTAATGGATGGTGGTGCTGGGGGCACAACATTGTGAACATAACTAACAGCATGAAATTATATATTTGAATGTAGCAAAAAGGGGAAATGTTAGGTTGTATATATACTGATAGATTAATTTTTTTTAAAAAATACATTGGACTGTAAACACAATCAACCCTATTGTGAAAGATGGACTATACTTAATAATATTAATTATAAATTCTACAATTATAAAAATGTTTCATGTATTATAGCAAATGTACCACACTAATGCAAGGTATTAATAATGGGGTGATATATGGGAACTATATGTTCTATGCATGATTTTTTCTGGGAGAAGTTTCACCTAGGGCATACCTATAAGGAATATGAATGTGTTCAAATGTTCATGCGGCATCGTCACGGTGGGTGGAGATTCACACAATAACCAAAAGAATATCGAATTCCCATCCTGGGGAACTTTGCTGCGTTCTCTAATGGGACAACAAAAATCCCCTGACTATAGGGGCAGTGACTAGTGAAGGAGGATGGAACATTGATGGGTGCTTGATAGTGATGACTGTACTTAGGAACCTCTAGTTTTGATGTTGAAATTTAGCCTAGTGTTATAGGGTGCCTTGAGTTACCTTCTGAGAGCCTCCTTGTTGCTCAAATGTGGCCTCTTTCTAAGCTGAACACAACATATAAATGCATTTCTTTCTCCCCAGTGTGGGACATGATTCCTAGGGATGAGCCTCTCTGGCACTGAGGGATTACTACCAAGCACCAAATAGCAATGCAACTGGAAAAAGGCCTTGACCAAAAGGGGGAAAGGGTAAAGACAAATGACTTTATATGGCTAAGAGACTCCAAAGTGAGTTGGGAGGTCATTCCAGAGGTTATGTTTATGCATGTCTCAGCAAGATCTCATTAACTGCCAAAGTAAATATTGCCACAAATAGCAGGGCTCCTGAGGGTTCTAGAGACATCCAGACACTATAGGCAGGGCAGACAGCTCAGGAGTTTGGCACCCTGCCAGTGGGCCCTAGTTTGGAATTTATGCTCCCCAGAGTGACAGAGTTGGACTCAGTTGTGGTTTCCCTACACATGGCTCTTCTGCCCCTTTTATCTGTACCTATAGTTAGTACTAGAGTTGATAGGTGTATGCCCAAGAGACTTAAATCTTTGCGCTTTTCATGTGCCAGTTGGGCCCTGATTCTCAACAGCATTGCAATATCTACTCTTCAGTTCATTGGACTTACCCAGGACAACTAACAAGGAGATGATGATGGGCAAAGACCATTCCAAGGAACAGAGAGAGTCTGCAACTGCAAGCAACATAGTCCCAGCTGTCTGCTCCATGGGATCTAAGTCCCCCTCTCAATTACAGGCAGAGTGTGCAACACCTTCCCAGAATCCTCAGGATGGGGGAATGAACGATAGACTAGAGTAGACTTACTGTTATTCTGCTATAGACTTATTGTATATTTAACAGTGAAAGAACTGTTATCATTGATGGGGAGGCAGTGACCACTGGAGGTTCTGAGGGGAGGGAGGGAGAGGGAACAATAGGTGTAATATGGGGACATTTTTGGGACTTGGAAATTGTCTTGAATCACATTGCAATGACAGATACAAACCATTATATATCTTGTCATAACTTACAAAATTGTGCAGGACAGAGCGTAAACTACAATGTAAACTATAATCCACGCTTAGTGGCAATGCTCCAAAATGTGTTCATCAATTATAACAAATGCACCACACTAATGAAGGATGTTGTTAATGTGGAAAAATGTGCAAGGGGTAGGAAGTGGGGCTTATGGGAATCCCCCTATTTTTTATGTAACATTTATATAATCTAAGAATCTTTGAAAAATAAAAATAAAATGTATATTATTGTATTAGTCAGCCAAAAGTGTAATGATGCAAAATATTAGAAATCTGTTGGCTTTTATAAAGGGTATTTATTTGGAGTAGAAGCTTACAGTTACCAGGCCATAAAGCATAACTTACTTCCCTCACCAAAGTCTGTTGCCACATCTTGGAGCAAGATGGCTGCTGATGTTCAGCCTTCCTCTTCCTCTTAAAGTTCCATGGTCCCAGCTTCTTCCAATATCAGCCATAGGCTTGGGTAAGTCTCATCTCTCTCCTGAGGCTCGTTTCTCTCTGGGCTCAGCTGCTCTGCTCTCTCCCATGTGTTTACTTCTAAGGCTCCAGCTCAAAACTCCAACCTCCCTTCTCAGCAGTGCAGTTTCTAGTGAGTCTTTGCCCACCAAGGGGACAGGGACTCAATGTCCTACTGATGTGGGCCAATCAAAGCCCCAATCATTATTTAATCAAGTAAAAGTGAAACCTCTGTATCCAATATAATGTAATATGCCCAGAGGAGCAGACCAGTTTATAAACATAATCCAGTATCTTTTTGGAATTCATAAGTAATGCCAAACTGCTACAATTATAAAAGAAAATTTGGCATTGTATGTATAAAAAACATTTTATTTATCTATTATCAGTTGATGAACATTTGGGTTGATTCTATCCTTTGGCAATTGTGAGTAAAGCTGCTGTAAACATTAGTGTGCATATATCTGTTTGACTTCTACTTTCAAATATTTTAGGTATATACCTAGAAATAAGATTGCTGGGTCATATGGTAATTCTATACTTAACTTTCTGAGGAACCACAAAATTGTCTTCCACAGCAGCTGTACCATTTTACATTCCTACCAACAATGAATGAGTGTTACTATTTCTCTATATCCTCTCTAACACCTATAATTTTCTGTTTTTTATTTTAAATAATAGCCATTCAAGTGGGTATGAAATGGTATCTCACTGTGATTTTGATTAGCATTTCACTAGTAGCCAGTGATATTCAGCATTTGTGTGCCTTTTGGCCATTTGTATATCTTCTTTGGAGAAATGTCTATTCATGTCTTCTTAAAATGGGTTGTGTGACTCCTTATTGTTAAGTTGTGGGATTTGTTATATATTCTGCATAGTAAACCCATATCAGATATGTAATTTCCAAATATTTTCTTCCATTTAGTAGGTTGTCTTTTTACCTTTGTGGTGCAAAGGTTTTTTTTTGTTTGCTTGTTTGTTTTTTTAATTATTATATCCTATTTATTTTTCCTTTTGTTGCTTGTGCTTTGGATGTAAAGTATAAGAAACCATTACCTAACACAAGGTCAAGAAGATGTTGCCCTACACTTTCTTCTTTTAGTTTTATTCTTCTGGCTCTTACATTTATGTCTTTCATTCATTTTGAGTTGATTTTTTTATATGGTGTGACATAGATGACTCCACCTTCATTCCTTTGCACATAGATATCAGTTTTCCCATTACCACTTGTTGAATAGTCTTTCCCCATTGAGTGCACTTGGCATCCTTGTCAAAATACAGTTGGCTGTAAATGTGAATTTGATTCCATTGGTTCTTGTGCTTTGTTTTTATTACTATGGCTTTGTAATAGTTTGAAGATTGAGACGTGTGATTCCTCCAATTTTGTTCTTCTTTTTCAAGATGACTTTGGCTATTTGGGTCCCCTTACCCTTCCATATAAATTTAATGATTGGCTTTTCTATTTCTGCAAAGAAGTCTGTTGGAATTTTTGTACACAAATCTTCACGGCAGTTTTATTTATAGTAGCCCCAAAAGGGAAACAATCGAAATGTTCATCAATAGATGAATGGATAAACAATGGAATAATAATCAACAATTAAAAAAATGATGAACTATCGATACATGCAACATAAATCAATCTCAAAATAAATACATTTAGTCAGACCAAAAAAGCACATACTACATTATTCCATTACTATAAAAGCCTAAAAAATGCAAACTGTGGTGACAGAAAGCAGATCAGTGGTTGCCTGAGGTGGGGTGGTAGTGATGCTGCTGGGAGAGACAGGCAGAAGATTTCAAAGGGACAAAGGAAAACTTGGAGGTGACGTTCAATATCTTGAATGTGATAATGGTTTCACATTTGTCAAGACATCAAATTTTATTTTAATGGGTTTTCCTTTTTCAGGTGCCATACCTCCCTGGATAATCCAAGATGAAGAACACAGCTCTGGGAGCAAACAACTAGAGCCCTCCTATGAGGAATTTCTTAAAGTAAGTAAGTAAACTAATTCAAGAAGATCAGTGGGTTCTTTAAATTTTCCCACTCCAATGTAGCTGTTTCTTTATCACTGTAGTGGAAAATTAAAAACTGAAGAAACTACTCCCTTACAATGTTGGGGCCAACTTTGATCACAGGTATAACACCAATGCAGGCTGGCTGCCCTCATTTGGCCAAGTCTGAAAAAACAGACATCACTGGCACTCCAGGTATGTGTCTAGTTCCAGGACATCAACTCAGTACCCTGTTGGAAAACCTCCTTCATCCTATTAACCCATAATTTCCTTTCAGGCATCAATTTAAAACTGAAGCTGCAGCAAAGAACAAACAGCATAAAGAAAAATGCTAATGGTGTCCTGATCATTTTTCAATTATCCTAGGGTCAAAGCGAAGTCAGCAAACCCCTACCTAAGTACACTATTCTTTCCATAAAATCCTGTGCAATTGTCTTTCTTCAAAACAAATATAATTCAACCATTAATTTGATTTAATAAAATTATATTTATCAAATTGTACAATTGGTTGGACCTGTTCATGCATCTTTACCACCAGCTGGGGCATCTCCACCCTTGTTGTTTCTGGTGTAACACACTTGAGCTTTGTGTTTTGAAACCAGTTTGGTAAGTTCTGTAATAAGCAGCTCCTTAAGGGCTTCCCTGCCAGGGTACTGTGAATCTTCAGCCTGTCAGATGACATCAGGAGTTATAAGCTTGTAGTTGGGAATTTCCTTACAGAGTTTGTCAATAAGTGACATTATCAAACAAGACTAAGTAATTGAGCTTGTCCCAAACTTTGCCTATGGACCACTTCATCTTTTTGGCCTTGACCCCGGATTTGTTTACTGGGTTTTTGTCTTTATTGACTTACTTTCCATCATCTTTCTTCTTGTTGTTGTCCTTGGATGGCATCGTGAAGATGAGATAGC
The DNA here is from genome assembly GCA_029593785.1 of Cabassous unicinctus. Classification (NCBI taxonomy): domain Eukaryota; kingdom Metazoa; phylum Chordata; class Mammalia; order Cingulata; family Chlamyphoridae; genus Cabassous; species Cabassous unicinctus. Next base: position 14,762 of record JAQZBX010049352.1, on the reverse strand, counting down.
AGTTGCTGCCACTGCAGCCTTGCTGAGATGTTGGAAATAAAGAGAAGGCTGTGGGAATTTTGGCTGGGATTGAGTTGAATCTGTAAATCACTTTGGATAAAATTGACATATGAACAATATTTAGTATTCTAATGCATGAACACAGAAAGTCTCTCAATTTTAGGTCTTCTTTGATTTCTTTTAGCAAGGTCTTGTAGTTTTTTAAGTATAAACCCTTTACATTATTGTTTAGTTGGTATTGTAAATGAAATATTTTTCTTGGTTTCTTCTTCAGATTGGTTATTAATGGTAGATAGAAACACTACTGAATTTGGGAGTTGATATTGTACGCCATCACTTTGCTGAATTCATTTATTAGTTTGAGTAACTTTTGGGGGGATTTTTCAGATTTTCTCTATATAGGGTCATGTCATCTTCAAACAGGAGAAATTTTCCTTCTTCTTTTCCAATTTGGATGCTTTTTATTTCTTTCTTTTACCTAATTGCTCCAGCTAGAACTTCCAATACAATATTGAAAAACAGTGATGACAGTGGGCATCCTTGTCTTGTTTCTCTTATAAGAGTGAAAGTTGTCAGTCTTTCACCATTGAAAACAATGTTAGCTGGAGGGTTTTCATAAACACTACTTAAGGAAACTTCTCTCAATTGCTAACTTTCTAAGTGTTATTATCAAGAACGGGTGCTGGATTTCATCAAATGCCCTTTATGCATTGATATGATCATGAGGTTTTTCCCCTTTCTTCTGTTAAAATAAAGAATTACACTTTTCAGTTTTCTTATGTGTATTCCCCTTGCACACATGGAATGAATTTCACTAGATGATGATGTATAATTCTTTTGATGTTTTGTTGGATTTGGTTTGATTGTATTTTGTTGAGGATTTTTGCATTTTTATAAGGAATATTGGTGCATAAGTTTTCTTTTTTTTGCATTATCTCTGCCTGGCTTTGGTAGGATTGTGAGGTTGGCTTCAGAACATGAATTAAGACGTGTTCCCTCCTCTTAAAAATTTTGGAAGAGTTGAGCAGGATAGGTATTAATTCTTCTTGGAATGTTTGGTAAAATTCCCTTTTGAAGCCATCCTGGAGTTTCGTTTGTTGGGAGGGTGTTGACTACTCATTTAATCTCTTTACTATTTATTGGCTTGTTGAGCTCTTCTATTTCTTCTTGAATTAGTGTTTGTAGTTTGTGTATTTCTAGGAAGTTATCCATTTTATCTAGGTTATCCAATTTTTTTGCATACAATTGTTCATAGTATCATCTGTTTAATTTCTTTGGGGTCAATAGTAATGTTCCCATTTCCACTTCTGATTTTTGTTATTTGTGGCCTTTTTCTTTATTTTTTCTTTGCCAGTTTAGCTAGAGGTGTGTTGATTTTTTTATCTTTTCAAAGAAACAACTTTTGGTTTTGTTGATTATTGTATTTTTTTAATTCTTTCTCACTTATTTGCACTCTAATCTTTGTTATTTCCATCCTTCTGCTCATGTTGGGTTTAGCTGATTTTTCTTTTTCTAAATCCTGTGGTTTTGAAGTAAAGTCTCTGATTTGAGATATTTTGCTCTTTTTTAACAATTCAATTTTATTGATGCATATTAATAAAGCATAAATCCATCCAAAGTTTACAATCAATAATCAGTGGTTTTCAGTATAATACCATTTGTATCTCTTCTTTGGACAATTGTATTTTGAAGTCTTTGTCTCATTTTTAAATTGGTAGTTTGTATTTTTTGTTGAGTTGTATGATGCTTTTATATGTCATGGATATTAAACCTTTATTGGATATGTGATTACCAAATATTTTCTCCCATTGAGTTGGCTGCATTTTCACCCTTTTGACCAAACCCTTTGAGGTGCAAAAGTGTTTAACTTTGAGGAGGTCCCGTTTTTCTATTTTTTTTTGTTGTTGTTGTTGTTGCTCATGCTTTGGGTATAAGGTTTAAGAAACTACTGCCTACCACAAGATCTTGAAGATGCTTTCCTACATTTTCATCTAGGAGTTCTATGGTTGTTGCTTTTATATTTAATTCCTTGATCCATTTTGAGTTAATTTTTGTATGAGGTGTGAGATAGGGGTCCTCTTTCTTTTGGACATGACTATCCAGTTCTCCCAGCACCATTTGTTGAATAGACTGTTCTGGCTTAGATGGGTGGGCTTAATAGCCTTGTCAAAAATCATTTGACTGTAAATGTAAGGGTCTATTTCTGAATTCTTGATTGAGTTCCATTTGTCAATGTGTTTATCTTTATCCCAGTACCATGCTGTTTTTACCACTTACCATAGCTAAGTAATGTGCTTTAAAGTCAGGAAAGGAGAGTCCTCCAAGCAATTAAAATAAGCTTTTATGTGCCTCTAATATATATTTAATTTCATCCATTGCATCTTTCATTCCCATAACATCTGTTGCTTTTCTTTTCAAGGTTTCAAATTGTTCTTTATTCTCACCTAGGGTCTTCTTAATATCCTCTATCTCTTTAGTCATATTTTCTTTCAATTCTTTGAAATGATTTAAGAGAGTTGTGTAATTATCATTGATTGTCTTAAATCCTGTATCTCTTCAGGATATTTGGTTTGTTCTTTGGCTGGGCCATTGCTTACTGTTTCCTGGTATGGCTTGCAATATTTTGCTGATGTTTATGCATCTGAATATGTTGGTGGAATTTATTCTGATGGCCAATTTCTCTCGTTTATTTTTTTCACTGTTCTTCTTTGAAATTTGGTTCAACTTATTTGAAGTCTTTGAAATTTCCCAACTTAATTTATCAAGATTAGCCAGGGACTCTTTAATAGGGCACAGATTTTCTTCCAGGAGTTAGGATACAGAGAGCGCTAAAAGTAGTTTTTGTCTATGCAATTTCCAGACCCACCAGCAGATGGTGCTTGTTGGCTCATCTTTCCATGGAGAGGAAATCTCCATTTTCCTTTGTTTTGGTCTTGCCAAAGTCAAGATGCAAAGCTGGCTCTACTGGCCAAATTCACTGAAGAATAGCCCTTTAACTTCCCCTCCCTTTTCCTTTGTAATAGCTCACAGGAAGGAAGATGTCTGTTCCCCTCTCAGTCAGCTGAAGTTAGCCAGAGGTTTTACCCAGCTTATTATCTTGGGGGTGGGAGATGGGATCCCTTCCCAGCTGTTGTGGGGTTTGTTAACTCACATCTGTTTTAGGTTCTTTGTCTCTCTGTCCCTCACCCTTCTCAGCGTTGTGTAGTACTGTCCTGGTCTGCTGACCATCATAACAGGCCCTTCAGCAGGTTTTGGCTCTTTCTCTGTTGTTTATGTGAGTGTTGTGCCCTGCCTACCTTGTCTGATGCCATCTCCCCACAATTCTCCATATATCACCTCTTGTTTTTTTTAATGTAAGCAATTGAGCTATTGGTTAACCTTTCAGCATTGCCTTTGCTGCATCCATAGTTTTGGTATGTTGTGTTTTCAGTTTCATTTGTCTCAATCTCATTTTCTCTGTGATTTCTTCTCAGACCCATAGGTTATTTAAGAGTATATTGTTTAATTTCCACATTTTTGTAACTTTTTCTTTTCTCCTGTGTTACTAATTTCTAGCTTCATTTCCTTGTGTTCATAGGAGATACATTGTGTAATTTCAATATTTTTTAATTTATTGAGATTTGTTTTAAGACCTAACATACGATCTCTCCTGGAGAATGATCCATGTGCACTAGAGTGAATGTGTATTCTGCTGCTTTTGGGTGAAGTGTTCCATATATGTCTATTAGATCTAGCTGGTTTAGAGTATCATTCAAGTCTTGTATCTCCTTATTGAACTTCTGTCTAGTTATTGAAAGTTGTGTGTTGAAATCTACTACTAATAGTATAGAAATGTCTATTTCTCCCTTCAGATCTGTCAATATTTGTTTCATATGTTTGGGGGCTCTACTATTATGTCTTTGGCATCGGACTATTTGATTATTATGCGTCTGGGCCTGGTTCTCTTTGAATTTATCCTGTTAGGGGTTCATTCAGCTTCCTGAATGTGCATGTTGATATCTTTCATTAAACTTGGGATGTTTTCTGCCATTATTGTTTTGAACATTTCTTCTGCCTCTTTCTTCTCCTTTTAAGAATTCCATAATGTGGTATGCTAATGGTGTCTCACAGTGTTAACTCTGAGATTTATTCCCTGGACTGTCCCTTATGTTTGTATTCAGTTAATGATATCACAGATATTTTGCTTGAATGCCAGGAGTGAATCAAAACAAGCAAACCAAGGCAAAAAACACCTTTCCTTCTCTTTGAAAATTGTCTCTGTTATGGCTGGTGCTTTCCTTCAGAGCTCAGACTTCCTATCAAGCAGATCAACACAAAGCAAATGGGAAGCGCATGGTCCTTTTGCCTTATCTGAAACTGTGCTTAGCATGAGCCAGGGAACTTGCTCTTTCTCTTGGTCTTATGTTTGCTAGAGGTCTTAGGAATTTTCCATTTACAATTCATAGGTATTTGAAATCCCCCTCCTGTGTGCTCTTTTGGGTAATATAACACAAGTAGTTCTTCAACCCAGGCCAATTCAACTTAATTGTTTCTATCTCTGTCAAGCTATCTGAAAGTGGTTTCTCAGGACAATCTCTGGGAGGCAAACCCAAGACATTTTCACCACATAAGTCTCTCACACCTTACCCAATAAATTGGCACTGACATATATGCACCCCAGTATGTATGACAATATGTATACAGGGTTCACTCTGCTTCCGCTGGAACAGGGCCATGGACCCATAATGGGAGCACAAGCTGGCTCCACTCTGTTTGTGGAAAGGGAGGGAGAAAGGCCAGCAAGTACACCAGGAGCTTCTATGGTTTTGTAGCAGAGTTGTCTTAATTCAGCACTTGCCAGGTTAATGTAGTCCTGTAACTGTTTTCTGTAATTTTAAAGAAGGTTACTCTCTTTAAGATTCATCTACTCACAACATGGGTAAATCTCAAATATCTTATGTTGAGTGAAGTAAGCCAGTCACTAAAGGACAAATATTGTATTATCTCACTGATATGAACTAAGGATATTGAGCAGACTCACAGAGGTAGAGTCTGGAAGATAGGTTACTAGGAGAAAGAAAGCAAGTAGAGAGAGGTGAGCTGAGGCTCAATCAGGTAGAATCTATGATAAGGTTGATGGGGAAAGTTTGGCAGTAGATGGGGGTGATGATGGTGCAATGATGTGAAAGGGGTTGATGATGCTAGAGTGTGAGTGTGCGTGGGATTCGGGACATGGGTAGGGATATCCACAGAGCTGAGGGGAGGGCTGGAGGAAGGAACAGGTGAACTCTGGAGAGGCAGAGGACTATGGTTTAGAAAACAATTGTGAGAGAGTTCTTTTGGCAACTATGGCAGGGGAGGGTCACTGGTGCGGATAGAGGGACATGTGGGTTAGGGTGCACCTAGGGGATATCTCTATTGAATATGAATTTGTTCATGTGGTCATAGGATATTATCTTAGTGGGTGGAGACCCACACAAAATCAACAAAATATTAAATTCCCATTGAGGAGTCCTGCTACATTCTTTAATAGAGTGGCAAGAATCTCTAGAGTAGATAGGTATTGCCTCATAAAAGAAAACAGACCAATATGCTAAGCTATATACTAATGCTGGTACTTAGGAACCTTATTCTTGTAAAATTGAAAATTATCCTAATAATATCTATTAACTAATAATTACCTCCTGAAAGCCTCCTTGCTATGCAAATGTGGTTCTCTCTAAGCCAAACTCAGTGAATAAACTCATTGCCTTCCTCCGCTCGCAGCATGGGATATTACTCCTGGGAATGAGCCATCGTGACACCAAGGAATTATTACCAAGCCCCAGTCAGTGAGGCATTTGGAAAAAGACATTGACCAAAAAGGGAAAAAATTAAATACCAAAGAGTATTTACAGCTGAGAGATTTCAAAGTGAGTTAGGAAGCCATTCCAGAGATTACACACATCTTAAGTGAATCTCATCAACAGCCATACTAAACAAAGACTCAAACAGGGGTTCTCCTGAGGCCTTTAGAGATATCTGGACACTATAGACAAGGCACATAACCCCATGAAATCAGCACCCCATCCATGGGCCTTGCCTTGAAATATATGATAACCTATTTCCCCACTTTAACAGGTTTAGGCTCATTTATGACTTCCCTACATGTGATTCTTATACCCTTTTTATTTGAACCTATAATTAGCACTATACTCATTAAATATTTGTCCCAGAGATTTAAATCCTTAGTCTGTTCATATGCTGGTTGAGCCCTGAATCTCAGCAGAATTGCAGCCAACATCTACTTGTCAATTCATCAGACTCACCCAGGACAATTAACTAACTGATGATAATGATGAACAACCCCCATCCCAAAAAGCAAAGAGTATCTACAACTGGAAGCAAAACAGTTCCTTCCATCTTCCCCATAAGACCTAAAACCCCTCTCAATCTGAAGCAGAGCAGACATCACTATCCCCAAGTCCTCAAGATTGAGGAATCAACAAACATAAGGGAAGAATGCAAACATGGACAGTAGTAGAATTATTATTATTGTAGTAACAGAAGAACTGGGAACATTGACATAAAGACAGTGATTATCAGAAGTTCTGAGGGGAAGTGGAGTGAAGAATAGCTGGAACATAGGGCATTTTTAGAGTTTTGGAATTGTTCTACATGATATTGCAATGACGGATACAGGCCATTATACATTTTGCCAAAACGTATAAAATTGTAAGGTGCAAAGTGTTTACCATAATGTATATTATATACCATGGTTAGTAGCAATGCCTCAATATTTGTTCATCAATTATAACAAATGTACCACACTAATGCATGTTGTTATTAATAGGGGAAAATGTGAGAGGAGGGAGGGATATATGGGAATCTGCTATATTTTCTATGTAACTTTACTGTAATCTAAAACTTCTTTAAAACTAAAGTTTAAAAAAAATAGAGATCTGAGATCAGAATAAACATCCCTGGAGTTTAGAGGACTAGTTTTTTATGTCCAACCCTGGCACTAGCACCCTGAGCCAGGAGCTATAGCCATTGCTCCCTTCCAGGTGGCTGGGAGAAAGAGGAAGGCAGCTTCTGAAAGGAGGGTGAAACTCACCTTTCTTTATCACAATTTTCCAGCCTTTTCCTCCAACTCCTCCCTGGATACTGCACAGTGTTCCCCTAGACTCCAGAGTCTTTAAAAAGTGGTTGATTCAGACAGTTCTTGTAAGTTCAATAATTGTTTTGATGGAGGGACTTACTCCTGGAACTATCTACTCTGCCATCTTCCCATAATCCTCCCCACTATCTTTCCACAGTCCTCTGCTCCATGTCTCTTAAACTCTATTTTATTTTCCATTCCAATTTCTCTATGCAGCATTCTCAGTAAGTCATTCAATTATCTCTCCCAATGTAAATTATGGAACTTAGTATCTATGTGACAAATTCATAAAATTATGTATATACAATAAGCAATCAATAAAGGATTATAAAACTTATTAATTTTTCAACCAGACTCTTTGCTTTCAATTGTTGCACTTACCCTGTGGCCCAGTGATAAAATACTTACATGCAGGCCCTTTTTTTAATAGTCAGAATTGTTAATGAAAATATGTTTAATTTAGTAAATAATATATCTGAATGGGAAGGCATACATAAAACTATTGATCATATAAAATGTAGTTACCTAGCACATACAATGTAATTCCTGAGATAATGCCAATCTATTTTCAGTGTAGAATTGTCATTATATTTATTCGCACCAACTCTGTGTCCTGGCACTACTAAGATATCATTGTTTACTTTCCAATTTGTCTTTTCTTCATCATCCTTTAAACAGTGCTGTACCATGTCCCGTATTATTTTGCGCAGAAGAAAATCTGTTATATAGTATTCATCAAATTTATATATGTACATTTAGCTGCTGCTATTCTTAAAAGCAACTCTCCAGATTTATACAATGACAAAGAAAATTGTGTGTTCTCCAAAATGCCTGATGCTTATGAAAATTTTATCTCTACAAGCTGTTCATTCTGTCTTATGCTGCCACAGTAGAAAGAGTTTTGCAAATTTACTGGGCTGTTTGGGGAAGAAATAGATAATTTATAGACTGTATAATACCTGGAAAATTTCCCCCACTGTTGAGAAGTAACTTAGCCTGTGGAACATTCTATGTCAAATGATCTGTAACATTCTGGATTTTCATTCCCACTGTGTGGGCTACACTTATACCTGGCCAAATTGACAGAATTTTCCATTCACGAGAAATCAAAACCACATGCAAGCATTGGGGGAATCAATTGCTTGTGTTTTGCAAATGGTTATTTAGGATTCTGTGCAAATAAATCAGACAATGCCACCTCAAATATGTACCTAGAACTTGATATCTGGTGTATTTAAAGGAAACTCCATGTAAAAACTCCATTTGCCATCAAGGACTACAGGGAATATAAAGAAAGAATAAGAAAATAAAGAAAGCACTTTATTTTCTGCTATCAGTAATTTATACAAGCAAAATAAAATTAATCATATGGGAATTACAGTACATAATATAGTTTATTAAAACTTGGAAGAAAACTTTTTTCTAATGTTAACATTATTCCATTTTCAGATACAGGCACTCTTAAAATTTTTTATTAAAATTGCATTTTCTAAAATATATGTTTAAAATGCATTTACTCCAAAATGCCTGTTTCTGCTCTCTGTTTAATTTTTCAAATCCAAACACAAACCCTGTTTAAATAATAAATATTTTCACATGTTCCCCTTTGCTATGCTGAAATAAAATTAAAAGATAAAACAAGTCTTTGACATATAAATTTCCATAAAAATACAATATAATGTCCTAACTATAAAATAAGAGAGAAATTAAAAAGTAATATGAAATAATATGCATTTCAAAATATAAATCCTATGGTATGACTATTCTAAAATGTATAATGAATGTATTTTTACTTAAGTAAAGAAACCCAGAAGTTATTCTTTATGAGAAATAAAGGAAAAGGAAGGCAAAGATAAGAAGGCATTAAAATACAAATTTTTATTAATATAAGTACTAAAATACTAGACTGACATATATGATAAGAGGAAGACGAAAATAATGTCAAGTCAAATTGACTGCCAAAGTGAAAAAATTAAGATGTAAGATTCCTACCTTATGTTGTCAATAAAAGTACTAATATGTTAATAAAAGTGTACATATGTATATATATATATCAAATCTGTCACAATATCTCTGTAATCGTTTGAACTGGTGCAACTCCAGAGAACCATGTCCTTAGAGCTAATCCATTCCTATGGATGTAAACCTATTATAGGTGGGGCTTTTTGATTAGATTATTTTGGTAGGGTGTGGCCCAGGTGGGTCTTAATCCTCTCACTGGAATCCTTTATAAACAGTATGAATATGGAAAGAGAGACAGAGAGAAGAAGCCACTGAAGTCAGAAGCTGAAAGCAAGGAAGCCAGGAATATAGGGGAAAGGCCAGAGGACACCACCATATGCCTCACCATGTGCCTTGCCATGGTAGAGAAAAGTCCAGGAGAGCCAACAGCTGATCTTCTAGGAGAAAACATGGACTGATGATACCTTGGTGTGGACATTTTCATGGCCTCGAACTGTAAGCTTGCAATGTAATAAATCCCCATTGTAAAAGCCAACTCATTTCTGGTACATTGCTTTCAGCAGCTTTTAGCAAACGAAAACATCTCACTTTACTATTAATATTATCATATGAAAATTATTCACTGACTAGCCATGGATGTGCCGAATGAATAAATTCAACAATTTAATAACTTCTATAAAATACCTGTAATCTAATTAAACTTCGAACTCCATACTAATTTTCACCAAAATTACTAGACTCTCTGAAATTTCCAGTAAGTTTTTCAGTATTATCATGCCAAATGTACATTTGAGATAAATTTTGTCCATAAAATATTTATAAATTGTGTAGTCTGTTGGAAATTATTTTGTTATGTAAGATTGTTTCATGCATTGCATCCCTGGCCACTTCCCACAAAATAATAGAAACTTCTCCCCAATCATTATTACCAAAAATTCCACCATTATTCTCCACACACACATACCCCAACTCCATGGACATGCTGCCCATTGAGAATTACTGCTTCTTGGAGAATTGAAGAGACTATTAACTATAGGGCAACATCTGACTTGGAATGACTTGGAATAATAGGAGGCTTTGACCTGAAATATAAAATGTTTATAATATCATATGCAGAGTATATAATATACATTCTAGATATATTAAAACAGAGAAAAACGTATGAAAATATATCACAGAAATTCAGAGTTTGTTAGTAGTAATGAGTGACAGAAGTTTGTCCAAAGATCGCCACTCTGCCTTACTGTAAACCCTTCTCTCTTATTGCCCAATAATATGGTTTCATACCAACCTCCCTTTACTCAATTTCTTCTCCTCAATACTTTCTACTCTTATCATTTACCAGGGCTAAGCTTCTTCTCTCCAGAGATCTTTGATTGCCAGGCTATTTGCATGGTTGTCTCCTATAATTCAATAAGGTGTCATCTTAAATATATATCTTGCTAGAGACATTTCCTGGACCAACCTTTTTTATGTAGTCACCTCACCTCATCCATTCAACTGTGCCCACCACCCAACAGTCATTTTCCACTTCATCAATCCATATTATTTCTGATTGCAGCATATACTTCATTTGCATCAGTTTATTCCTTAATTTGTTCTCCCTTATTAGAATGCATGTCCTCTGAAAGCATGAACCATTACTATATTGCTTGAAACTGTTCCTTTTTATTGTTCAAAACTGTGTCCTTGGTTCCTAGAATAATGCCTGGCACGTAGAAAATGCAACAATAGAGATGTTAGTGAATGAATTAATCTCTCATTCCTCCCTGATATAGTCACCAAATACCATTACAATTGATCTTCACATTAAGGGACTCTGATGTCTATAACTGCCGTGAGACTTTCACATACACCTGGCAGAGATCTACCTATATAGGCATGAAAGCCTTGTCACAAGACTAACATTTATTTTAAATAATGATGCTGACAATCATTCGAAACTCTTTTCTTTCACTTTCTGAATTTTTCCTTTATATCTCACTAAAATTAAAGTTAGTTTTTTTATTTAGATATTTTCCTAGAGAAATGTACATGACAGAAGCCATAAAAAGTATTCTGGTACTAATTATTCTTATTTTTACTTAATGTTGGTTATTTTTTAACATCATTTTAGTACTAATTTCCAAACATAAAATAGAAATATGGTAATTCCTGGTAGTTGACTGATTTTATCAGATTAGTTTTCCTTTTCAAATGCCATGGCTTTATATAGTGTGAATGATCCTCTCATTACCAGATGGTGTAGGAAAAAAACTGCTTCAAGGAGGTATATGCTACATAAACCTGCCCATTGAGTAGCTATAAAAAAACCAAAGCTTTGTAAACCAGCCAGTAAAAAGCATCCGAACGCAGCAGTATGGGTTGGAATGGAAACACTGAACTCCCCATCTGACCAGATGTGGACATTCCTAATGGATGTTAAGTTCAGTCAACCAATAGTGTTTGCAAATTAAACTTTAAAGTAGTAATTATAATGCCAATTTTCTTTGCTTACAAAGTACAAATGAAGTAGAAGGGGATTAAAAAATGCATATTCTCTTAAAAAAGCAAACATTTACCAGGCTAACTCTAAATTTAGCTTAGTTTTAGAATTCCACAACTTACAATATGTCTGATATAGAATAATTACATAATAACTTACATAAGTGCTGAAAGATGTGCTAAATATATTTTCATATTCCAAACCTCATTGTAATCACTGCTTAAATTGTAGTAATTCTAAATGTGATTTTAGAAGCATTTACAATAAAGCTATATATAAAGATGAAGAATCCTAAATATTTACACTTCCTGATCTCAAACATTTATACTTGAATACTCAACTAGTAACTTCAACTTAACTTATGCATGACTAAACTCATCCTCATCTTTCCCTTTAACCCAGATCCCCTTGTTTTTCCTCTGTTCATGCTATCATTTTACAAATATAAATTCAGAAAAAAATAAATCATTCTTTAACTCCTATGCTCTTCATCCTTTTGTCATACTTGTCATCAGCAAATCCATTATTCTTTCCCTTTGCTTATACCACTGTTTCATGTATTTTTCTTCCATGTCTTCTTTTCCTCTCCCACTCACTTGGTAAGACCTTATCAGCAGATCTCTAATCTGCATAAGGAACTTAGATTTTCAATTTTTTAATCTATTCGAAGCATACTACTAATCTAATATGAAAACCATGTTATCATTACAGTCTTATTCTTTTCAAGAACTATAATGTCTCTATTTTTCCCCCTCTAGATTGAAATAAAACTCATTGTGACCATCAGGATCCACCATGATTCCACTCAACCCATTCAACCTTATTTCCCAAAATTTACCAATATGTGGACTTATATTCAACTAGGAGATCTCATATCTTTATTCAGCCACACTCTTTTTTTTTTTAAGCTCCTAGAGGTCAGGAAAAATGTTTTTAGTATCCTCCACAGAACCTAAACATTCAATAAATATTTATAAAGAAATTACAGGTGTTTATTTATGTTGTAATTCCTATTTATCAAATACTAGCTTGTAATGGTGAATATTTTGAAGAGAAAACATAGAGTAACTTTAGGTATCATTCATTTTTTTGCTATCTGTTAATTATACACATATTGACAAGTATTTATAATTCAGTATTATGTGTTTCTATGTCAGACACTATTCTAATCACTAGAAATATAGAGATGAACAATAAAAGCCAATTTGTGGCAGCTTTCTATAGCTATCTGCACTTAGTTCCAAGGTCATTGTCTAAGCCTTGAAATAGATTGTTATATATACATATATTATACATATACTTTATTTTTCTTAATTCCATAATTAAAAAAATAAAAACTCTGACAAAGGATGGCTTTTCTAATCCATCCATCCTTTTTATTAACCATTCACACTTCATTTTTCAGATCAGAAGTTTGTTATGAAAGATTCTCAACTGCCATCAAATTTATTAAATTAATCAGTAACTCAATACCCTTTTCTTTAGACAATCCTGGACTGAAACTGTTCCCTTTAGCTGGTTTCAAAATACATATTCAAAGTAAAATACTTTTGATGGAGTGGTTATAATATTTTGACATCTTTTCTGTTACATAAAAGTGTAAATGCAAGCATTCACATTTCCATTTTCTCACCAGTACGTGTTTCTTTTCTGTTCTCATTCCAGCTCACCAGTCTTTAAAAAAATTGTTCTGGAAATTAAAATATTACACAATAAGTTCTTTCCTTGTATAGTCATGAGAGACATGGCCTGAAACATATAACAAAATATAAATGAATTCAGAGACTGAAATGCAAACTGCTTTAGTTTGCCACAGAAAACTAGATATATGTCAGCATTAAATTATATTTGGATTTCTGAATTAATTATGAACAAAGATATCACAGTCATTCAATAAACTTCTTTGGGAGATATTCTTCTCTGTCTCCTCTGATTGGTATAAAACCAAATATTCATAGTAGCAATAGAAATCCTTGTGAAATTCTCCCACAATATTTAACCCAAATTGTTTCCATTCTGATCCTATCTTCTCTCGCCTATACATTTCAAGCACTGTGACTCCTATCTAAATCTTTTCCTTTGGCCATTTAATTTGAATTTGTACTTATTTAAAATTTGAAAACGTCAATTTATCAAATAGCTTTTGTTTTTCCTTCTCTCTGACTTTTGGTACCCCATATGATCTCCAGTAAAAGTAATTCCATATCTGATCTCCAAGTAAAGTACAATCACTGTATTCATACAGACAATATATAAAAATTTAAAAATAACTTATTTTATCTTTTGGAAATGACTTGTTCTCTCCATTTACTGAATATACCTTTTAAAATAAAGCAATCAGAAAAGCATACCTGATTACAAATATGACTTCTCAAATTATTATTAATTTCCTTACACATGCTAGGCATTTCCTGAAGTATGTACTTTTAATCAGTTTTGTCATAAAGGAGACATTGAGACTGTTGATAGAAGCAATGAACCCATATAATACTTTCTGGGATCTATTTACTCACTTGAGAAAAGAATTTCTAAACAGTCAACCCACAGGGAAGGCCTTCTATTTAATCGACTGTAATGTTATGCATTAAGCTCAATATTAATCATTTCAGTCTTTGAAACACTTTCTTAGTACTACAAAATTTTATTTTAGATATTAATTGTTAACTATTAAAAAATTAAGCTTATTTTATGTAGGTTGGGGATACGAGGATACAGATAAATATTTTGAATTATAAGCAAGCTTGGAATCTAACTGGGAAAACACAGCATAATATATTCCTCATGTGGATGATTATTTTTAAAAACAAATGATACCCTTCCTACCATGTGCCTGACTTACATCTGAAACATAGCCTATTGAGCAGTCTCTTTCTCTCTCAACCATAAAAAAGTAAGCTATATTTAATAACTTAGAGAAAATGAAGCCCTTTCTTTTGCCTTTAAACACACTCATTTCTTCTCTTTAGCTTTATATCATTTTTCTCCAAATTTTCCTCAGTTAACTTTTTAAATGGGTGGAATGTGCTAAATAACTTCTTTTCCTTATTACATAGTCTTCCTTTTGTCTGTTGCTAACTCATACATCCTTACTATTAAACCAAAATCACCCCTTTAATTTATTATGGACTTTCTAGTAATCACAATTTTTATATTTTCTCTTTTTCTTGTGCTATGTTTGCCGAATACAAAAAAAAA
>JAQZBX010049351.1:0-19932 GCA_029593785.1 Cabassous unicinctus | reverse complement strand
TGGACCCTGTGGCAGTTTCATACAAGTAACTCCTTATAATTGTTGAAGATTACATACCAATCAGGAAAACCACTATTATTGTAATGTTTCTGAATACCACTGTTTTAGTCAGAGTTTTCTAGGGAAACAGAACTGACAGGAGATATCTGTAAATAGTATGAGATTTTATAAAAATTGTCTCATGCAACCATGGGGATGCACAAGTCCAAATTCCATAAGGCAGGCTGCAAGCCAGGGACTCCGAAGAAGGTCCTTGTTGAGTTCCCCAGGAGACATTGGCTCTCTGAAGTAGAGATGGGAATCCTTTCTCTGAATGCTGAACTCACGTCTTCTTTAAGGCCTTCAATGATTTGGATGAGACATCATTCATTGCTGACAGCAATCTCCTCAGTTGATTGTAGATGTAATCAGCCATCTATGCAATCAACTCACTGATGATTAAAGTCCATAAAATGTCCTTATATTACAATTAGCCTGGTGTTTGCTTGACCAAACAATTGGACACCATTACTTGGCTGAGTTGACACATTAGCCTAACTATCACAGTCCACCCCTTGTCAACTTGGCAGCTATACACATCACCTTAAACCATACTCAGTCTAAATAAAAACAGAGAGCGGATGTAGGCTCAAGCAGTTGAGTCCCCATCTCCCACATGGGAAGTCCTGGGTTTGGTTCCTGGTGCCTCCTAAAGAAAAAAAAAAAACAGACAATGAGCAGACAACAGGAAAAAAACCCAACAATGAGCAGACAACAAGCAAAAACAATGAGCAGACAACAAGTGCAAACAACGAGCAAAAACAAAGAGCAAACAGACTAGGGAGCTGTATTAGTGAGCCAAAGGGGAGCTGATGCAAAATACCAGAAATTGGTTGGTCTTTGTAAAGGGTATTTATTTGGGGTAGATGCTTACAGTTACCAGGCCATAAAGCATAAGCTTCTTCCTTCACCAAAGTCTGTTGCCATGTGTTGGAGCAAGACAGCTGCCGAAGTTTGCCAGGGTTCAGGCTTCTTGGGTTCCTCTCTTCCTGGGGCTCCATTTCTCTCCAGGCTCAGCTCCTCTGTTTCCTCCACAAGGTCAGCTGTAGACTATGAGGCTCTCTAGGCTTTGCCTCTCTCCACAAGGCCAGCTGTGAACTATCAGGCAAGCAGCTCATCTCTTTTCCCAGAGCCTTCTCTCCTTCCTCACGACTAAGGTCCCCTGGGCTCCAGCATCAGAACTCCAACATCAAAAACTCCAACTTGGAAAAACTCCATCTCTGTCCTTTGCCATGTCTTTTATCTTTGAGACCCCACCCACCAAGGGGTGTGGTTCAACACCCTACTGACGTGGCCCAGTCAAAGCACTAATCATAACTTAATCATGCCCAGATTAACAGGCCAGTTTACAAGCATAATCCAATATCTATTTTTGGAATTCATAACTATTTCAAACTGCCAAACTGCTACACTCCACCCTCTGAATTCCAAAAATACATTACAATATTCAAAAAACCTTAAATCAGTAACAGTGCAAGTACAAAATCATATCATAATCAGTTTAAAGAAATACAATTTGTCTTCAGGCAAAATCCCATCTGCTGTAGACCTCTGAAACTTACAAAACCATTTAACTGCTTCCAATACACAAATGGAAAGACAAAGGGTAAACATTTTCATTACCATAAGGAGAAATTGGGAGGTTAAACATGAGTCATGGGTCCTCTACAGTTCAGTAAACCTGCAGGGCATCTTCCATTTGATGTCAAATTCTGACAGTCATTCTTAAGATGATGGTTTCTTCTTCTTGGGGCCTCATGGGACCCCACCTTTGGGCTTGCCCAATGGCCATTTTCTTGGTTCCACCCTCATCAAGCATCTGGGTATTGACCAAACTCTAGACCTCACACTCCAAGAGTGTTGGGGTGATTGCCATACTTTACCCAATATTTGGGTTAGAGTCTTAGCCCCCCTAGTATAGTGATGTGAAAACAACATTCCCCTTAACCTTTGGCATACAGGCTCAATCCTCTTAGAGCAATGAGTTGACCACCTGGCCTTCCCTAAACCATGGAGGACAGGCACACCCTTCTCAGACTTATGGGATGGTGACCTTAACTGCCTTAATCCTTGAGGAATGTGCACCATCCTCTCTGTACCCTGGGGTGGCAAAACTCTCCGAGAACATCAGGTGGGAACATTCACCCTCTTCAACTGCTGGGGCAAACTCATCCTCTCTGTACATTTGTGTGGGGCTCCTCTCTTGGCCCAAGGTGATGCCTTAATTCCAGATCTCAGCTTCCATGGTTTTCCTCTTTAAGCTGTTTCTCCTTCACTCCTTTCCATGTCCTTTTTGTCCAAGCTGACAGTGGTTTTGTTCATACAGCTCTCTCAAAAACTTTGTTGGTTTAGCATGCAGGAAGCAGGAGTCCAAGCCATCAGACAGTAAGACTTTCCATAAATCTTTCCTAGAAAACTGCATTTTCAATCCTGATTTACAAGTTCCAAGTTTAGGCAAGTCCACAAATGGGGCACTATCATCTGGGAACTTGATTTCCAGAGGCTTGGAATTTCCAGGATCAGTTTCTGTTTCCTTTGTGCCCAAGAGTTCAGTCCTTAGTGTATTTCTTTCATCTAGCATTTTGATATAAGCTGCAAGGAGAAGCCAAGCTGCATTCTCTGAGTTTACCTTGGAAAGTTCTTCAGCTAATTGCCCAGGCTTGCCATTTTCAAATTCTGTCTCCCATAAAACATCAGGAGTCAATCTTGCTAAGTTCTCTGCAACTTTAAAACATGGATCACCTTTCTTCCAATTTCCAATAATAGTTTCATCATTTACTTCTATGGCATCATAAAAAGTCTTTTTACCATCCATAGTACTATCAACAGTCTCTTCAAAGCACTGTAGGTCTTTTCTACCAAGCATCTCACAATTCCTCCAAAAATATGCTTTACCCATTTATAAAACTGTTCCAACATTTTTGGTAATTGCAAAAGCACTTCCCCACTCCTCGGTACCAAATTCTGTATTAGTCAGCCAAAGGGGTGCTGATGTAAAGTACCAGAAATCAGTTAGTCTTAATAAAGGGTATTTATTTGGAGTAGAAGCTTACAGTTACCATACTATATCAAACTGCCAGACTGCTACAGGAGCCATCTCGGGGGGTGGGGAGGGGAGGAAAGTTTTAAAAAAACAATAACATATATATATATATGTGTGTGTGTGTGTGTGTATTTCTGCCTAACAATACTCAACTGTTTTGCATACAACCAGAAATGCACAAAATCCCTCCAGAATAGGGTGCAAGTCCTTGGGTAATATTCACTCTTAAACTTGACATCATTAAATATGACATGAAACTAATACAACTTATGTCATATGATAAGGGGAAAGGATAGGGAAGAAAACAAAGATATTCATTTTATATACATATGCAAACGTACTCATATCAAAACAAGGAAGAAATATTCATGACCATTACATCCTTGTTTCTGTAACTGGTGACACTGTCAAAGTTCATATTTATCACTACTTTCTTCCACCACCCATCCCATAGCACCTCAGCTGGCCATGGTTCTTTGCCTTATCGGGTGACCCAAACTTTCATTCCTGAAGATTCTTGGCCATTGTTAGTCCTGCCTGGATTAGGTTGTTGCAGTTTCCCATTGACTTTAATCACAGGGCATGGTAGTACTAAGAGACACCCTAAGGGATGTCCTGTATTCCAGGCAAACTCTTCTTTACCTCCATTTCCCTAATTTCCTAATTTCCCTAATTTACCTCCTAATTTCCCTAATTTCCCTTGAGAGTCAGGATCAATCACCCCAGCAATTCCCTTCTTTGCCTGTTGATTCAGAGGCATGTGGAGTCCAATGTGGCCAGGTGGCAGTCTTAACTTCCAGTTCAATGGAATCATTGTTGTGTTCCCTGATGGAAGCTCTCCTCCTTTTGGAACTAAGACCTGTAGACCAGCAGAGCTTAAAGTTGCAGGGACAGGGACCAAAAATTTTCCTAGTGCATCACCAGGGGTAATAATGAGTGGTGCCATTCCAGTTTCTACCCCTTGATATACCCTTGAGGTAGGACAGTGAAGGTGTCCTTACTAATGGAAACTGAGAAAAGAAGCATTTTCCAGATCAATACCAGGTACCAGGGGATGTGTTGATTTGCTCAAGCAATGATACCATATCTGGAACAGCAGCTGCAATTAGAGTCACCAACTGGTTAAGTTTATGATAATTCACTGTCACCCTCTAAGACCATTGGGGTGATGGCCACACTTTCCCCAATCTCTGGGGTACAGTCTCAACCCCCCTAGTACAATGAGGTGACAGCAACATTCTCCCTAATCTCTGGCATACAGGTCCAACCCCCTCAGAACAGTGAGGTGGCAACTTTGCCCTCCCTAATCTATGGGGACTAGGTCCAACCCTCTCAGAGCAATGGGGTGGCAATCAAACTCTCCCTAAACTATGGAGAGCAGGGCTGTCCCCCTCAGAGCAGTGAGGTGGTGACCTAACTCTCCTCAACCACTGGGGAGTGTGCTCCATCCTCTCTGTGGCCTCGGGTAGCCAAACTCTCCATGAACAAAGGGCTGGAACATCCACCCTCTTCAAATGCCAGGGCAACTCACCCTTTTCCTACACATGGGTGTGGTTCTTCTCTTCATCCAGGATGTCTTAATTCCAGACCTCAGCATCCAGTTTTCCTCTTGAATCCATTTTCCCTTCAATCGCTTCCCTCCCTGTCCCTTTTTGTCCAGGCTGACAGTGGTTTCATTCATACAGATCTCACAAAAAGATTGTTGGTTTAGCACGCAGGAAACAGGGGTCGAAGCAATTAGACAGTAAGACTTTCCACAAGTCCTTTCTGGATAACTGCATTTCCAATCCTGACTTACAAGTTCCAAGTTTAGTTACATCTTCACATGGGCCACTATCCTCTGGGGCCTTCTTTTCCAGATGCTTGGAATTTCCAAAATCAGTCTCTGGTTTCTTTGTGCCCAACAATTCAGTTCTCAACTTATCTCTTTCTTCTCGAAAATTGGCGATTGGGCAAGCCTGTGGAAAGGGTGGACTCCCATGAGACCCAGAGAAAAAGAAGAAACCACCATTTTAAGGATGACTCAGACTTTGAATATACCTAATGAGGTATGCTCTGCAGGATTTTGGAATTGCAAGTTTCATAGGTCTACAGCCAGAGGAGACTTTTGACCCAAGACAAACCGTATTCCTGTAACTGATTTTGATGTGATTTTGTACTCAGCATTGCTACTGAAATGATTTAAGGTTTTTGGAATATTGTTATGTAATGAATATATTTTGCATATGGAAAGACATGTCTTTTTGGGATTTAGAAGGTGGGGTGTGGCAGTTTGAGGCTATTTTATGAATCCCAAAAAGATTATGTTTATAAACTAATCTATTCCTCTGAGTGTGATACCCTTTGATTGCTTTAAATTCAGTTGAGGGGCTTAGATTAGATTATTTGATAAGATCAATTTAGGGCTTTTGATTGGACTACATCAGTGAGGCATGACTCAGGTTGAGTCCCTGCCTCCTTGCTGGGTCTGATAACACAGAGAGACTCACTCAGACAGACACAGGAAAAGGAAGCCACCATGTTTGATTCTGTCATGTAAGAGAGAGGATCTCTTAAGCATGAAGTCCCAAGTGGCTGTACCCATGGAACAGCTCAAGAGGAGATAGTGAGCCCTCAGGGAAAGGCTGAAACATGGCAGAGTTAGGCAGCCATCTTGCTTCACCACATGGCAACATGCCAGGATCAACAGTAGCTGACTTTGTTGAGAAAGCATCTCTGACTTACCTCAATTTGGACTTTTCATGGCCTTGGAACTGTAGGCTTTTACCACAAATAAATACTCTTTATAAAAGTCAACACATTTCTGGTATTTTGCATCGGCACACTTTTGGCAAACTAAAAGAGACACTTTTGGAGACGTCTGATCTGCCAATGAGACAATGACTCCCAATTTTCCCAGAATTTTCCAATCTTAAAGCCTACTTTTCTGGCCACCGTGGTTATTCTGTATGATCCCATTTCTGGCCCAAACTTAGGAGGTTTTTGTGATGCCTAGACCAGAAATGGATATCAGACTCAAACTAGTTAATCTCCTGAGAATTTGTTACTGAGACTGAAAGGAGACTCTGTCTCTTGGCTGGAACTATAGGTACTGAGAAGCTGAAAAAGCTAGTTTTCAGAGAAAGAATGCAGAAGACATCTCCATTGAAAGAGTTTTGTAACTCTCAGGCTCTTCCCTTTCTGAGGTTTTGTGTCTTCCTATTTAGAGTTCCTGGGGACCCTTGAGACACTGCATAGCCTCCCAGTGAAGTCTCCCCTTTTGTGAGCTTGAGCTCATTTAATTGTATTTCTGTTGTCTGCAACTAAAGAATTTTAATGAACATACTTCTCCTTTTGCTGAGTTAAGTTAAACCAAAACCTTATTTATATCAACAAAGGACTTAATTAAGCTGAGTGGGTAACAGCATCAAGAACTTGGCTGGATAATCACGAGTAGTGGAGAATTGTTACTTTAAAGGAAGAGAATGCAGTGGTGACCACAGGTTGAGTCTCAAAAGCCCAATCTATAATCTGTGTGCATCAAACTGCCACTGCAAAGTACTGGTTGTTTATATGAGACCAGAATCAGAAACAGTTATGCCCTCAGTTAATGATCAGTGTTAAGAAAATATGGGGGACATTTACCATCTATGTGGAGCAGCCAAGTGTTTAGAGGTAGAGCGAGTGCAAGAGAGCAAAGTTTTCTCTTCAAACGTAGATGGTTTTTGTAGTGCTTATTATTTTAGGCTAGCAGACTGCCTGCTTTCTTGTATTGATATATTGGCTTTGTAAAAAAAAAATCATTAAAAAAATAAGTTTGATCACATGTTCATAGCCATCTGCTTCTGGTGACTAAGTTGGGGGTGCAGAATTGCCAAGAAAGGATGTACGATCTTTTATCAACCAAGGCAAAAATAAAAATCACAGATCAAAAATTGGAACTTGAGGGAAGTAGCATCCAGATTTCTCAAATAACTCAAGAAACATGCAAACTGTAGACCTCTTTTGAACTCTGGAAAAATCTAACTTTTGGGGGTGAGCTTTGTCTGCTTGGGAGATGGTTCAGGTTGACGGATGTGGGTGTTATTATGGGAAATGACTATGGATTGAGGGCCCAGATCTTATGTCTCTCTTGCGTCACTTTCCCCTGCATCCCCTCTGCTCACCAAAATAAAAGCTAAAAATGAGCCTACTGCTGAAAATTTGCCTGATTTAATTTGTTAAGTACTTCATTTAAAGGCTCCAGTTCCCTGGCAGAAGCTCCAAGAAAACATTTGCCCTGCAAAGAACTGGATGCCATGATCACAGCTAATATTATTGGCCAGTAAGAGGAGTGTCAAGTAATTAGATTTTTATAGAGAGGGAGAGAAGTGTCTCTTTTGATCATGTGTCTGTTTTTTTCTTCTTCTTTTTTTTTATTTTTTAATTAATGGAACTTATTTTTCTTGGGGCTGTTCTTGGAGTGTAATAGTAGAGTGTTTATTCATCACTCTTCAGTTTCAGAATTTATGTAATTTCCAATTCAACCAAGTCTGCCTTGGCCCTTGACCTCACTTCTAGGTATTAAATTTAGCTCTCTGTGATTGCTGGGGACAAGATGAGCTCTAGACAAAATTGGAAGAAGGTAACATTTGTCATTGGCTCTTCTTCCTCTCCCCCATTAACATGATTCCCTTTCCTTCCCCTCTCCCTGTCAAACCACTCATGGTGTCTGGGTGATGTCTCTTAAACAGACCCAACTTTCTCTATAGAGCCCAGAAATCTTGTTTCTGTATTTACCTGCTAGAAAAACCATGTTTATTTATTTTGTTAACTTAAAAACATAATTATTGAACATATATTGTGTGCCAGCCTATGTATTAGGCAATGGGCCCTAAAGCAAATGCAGTGAAGTCCCTGTTTTCAAGAGTTCATAGTGCACGCAAGGAGAGAAATGCATACAAATATACATATATACATAAGCAAAACCAAGCAACCATAATAAGTCAATATAAACTTAGGCAAACAGTAGAAATATGGTAATGGAAATTGACCAGCTCTCTTGGGAATGAGAGGGAAAAGGTGGGCTTGGGAGTGAGGGGAAATTAGGGCTCAGATTAGCTGAAACAAATCCATTCCAGGAAAAGTGTGATATAGCAAATGTTCCAATCATGGGAGTGTACATTTCATTATTTTAAATGGGAAAAATAGAAATTCATCCTCAGACACAGGCCTGAGTCATAGATCAGGACCTGAAGGTGGCAATCGAAAAGTGATTGAAATCAGGTTGGCCCTGGAAGACCTGAGCCCTGTGGTCACTTACTCATATGTCTTAGGAGATTAGGGGATTAGACCGTAACCTAACATGTAAAATGTTGACTGTTTCTTCTTATAAAAACAGTGTGCAATGAGATGGATATCTATCTTGAAGTTAGAACCAGAGAAAACTGGAATTGGGATGAACCACACTGGCATATTTATTGATCTGCTTCAGCTTAGCAGTTCATCCTTTGCAATACAGGATTTCATGAAGAAGGACAGTGATATGATAGGTCTTTTCAAAAGTCTATTATGAATATCGAAAATGACATTTTCTACCTGGGTAGGTTTGGCCTGATCCCACCAAATCTGTCAGGACATTTCTTCATATGCTGTATTTATTGAATAACTTGAGAGATGTCATTATTGGTGTTAGCAGTTAATGGGGGAGTAGAGGTGAGCTGAGAGAAGCCCCAAAAGTCAGCAGCGTGCATTTTCATGTGCAAAACCGCTCTCAGGGAAAAGCACTCACAGAAAAATGATATAGAATTCTCCTAAATTTTGATGTTTAAATGGTGCATCTACCTTAGTATTTTTGGATGTAGTTAGGCTATAGCTTTCAACTACATTAATAAAAAGATCCAAAATAAATTGGCTTAAACAAGATAGAAGTTTTGGTGTAAGCAGCACAGGAGCTGGTAGGGCAGTTTCCTTGGTCAGCAACCCAGATTCCTTTTCCTTCTTGCATTCAAATTCTTTGAACCTCTGTATCTTCATCAATAATGAAGGAGTGATGACACCTCACTATCGTTGTAGGAGTGGTAGGAGATAATGCATGTAGAGTGCCTGCTACATAATAGGATCTTGGTCTATGTCCCTTACATTCACCCCTAGTCATGCTGACTATGATGACTACAATTTTCAATCCTGGGGATCCCTTTTAAATAAATGCATCCTAAAACTCTTCTACTCTCTCTTGAGCCTTGGAGCCCCCCTCTCTCTTGCTGTAACCATGCTATTTTTCACTTGATGTCTATTTCGAGAGTCATGGATGGTACTAATAGGAAAGTGAGACTGTTGTGGAGAAGAGGGTGCAAAGGGGCAATTCTGTTGGTGAATCCTGGTGAAGGGGACCCCAATGGATTTTAACCTAAGAAGGTTCTCCCCAAACGTCCTCTCTTGCCATAAATATATGGCAAGATGTATTTTTACTTTAAAGATGTATTTTACTTTGAAACTCCAAAACATCTGAAGGGTTTCCAGGAAGTCGGCGTCTTTAACCTTTTGTGTGACTGAAGGAAACACTCATCCCAAGACCCCAGGGGCAGGTAGAGCCTTGGGTCCCAAAGTCTGTGAGGTCCAGGATCTCCCATCTCTACGTTTCCAGATGACTGAATCATACACTTTCTAAGGTGGGTTAGTGACTGTGCCTTTTATTTAAAGGACTTTCTCGGTGTCCCATTCTGGAAGGAGAGCCAAAGTTTCTTCCCTTCAAGTCTGATGGATTAGCTGCTGGGAGGTTGGGTTTATCTGGCTTATCTGGGCGTATTTAATGAGCGGTGGGTGCCATATCTCTGCATGAGGTGATTTGCCTGTAGGGAGGGATCCTGTAATGTAAGAGGACATTCTCATAGTACGGGCCTCATGGTTCCGTGGACTGGGCCCAGCCCCAGGGAACGTGGTGCTCAGTCTTACAAATTTAAGGGCTGCAGGGCAGAGCTAATGCGGTGTTTCTCAAAGTGTGGACTCTGAGCTACCTGGGGAAAGTTGTTGGAAACATGTGTTCCTGGGTCTGCATTAGAATCTCTGATGGAAGGGCCTGGGAATCTGCTCCCCAGGTGATTCTGACGTCTACTAAAACCTCGGTCCTTAAAGTGTGTTAGGGACCAGCCTCACCTGGAAGCTAGGCAATGCAGAATCTCAGGCTAGCCCCAGATCTATTGAGTCAGAATCTGCTTTTTAACAAGATCCCCCAGATGATCCTTAGGCACATTAATTTTAAGAGGCACCCGTCTAAAGGCTTAAGAACCATTGAGCCAAAAGAATTCTTTCCTGACGGACTCTGTGAGAATACTGGTTTGGTGCCTAGGCTGGGCTGCTTGGCCCCCGAGGATCCCAGAATGCTTGGGGTGCAGTGAGGCCTCTAGAGAAGGTGGTATCAGTCTGCCATCTTCAGGGCTAGTGTCTGAGAGCCCCTGAAGGCAGTGCTGGCATGGAGAGAAGCCTCAAATGGCTTCCCAGGCAGCAGGCATCACCGAGGGAGGCTGCAGCAGGGAGGCAGGAAGGGCAAGCGCCGTGTGATAATAGCAGCTGAAGACTTCCTCGAGAATGCACGTGAGACATCTATTGATTCCCAGAAGGAACTAGGTGAGACTTTGGAGCTTTGAGGGGGGCTGACCATCTATGTAACGTGATTGGGTGCAAGGGCTGGTGAGTAGCGACTTGCAGGCTGGTAAAGCCCAAACGAATGCAGGTTACATTATAGTTCAGCATAATAAATGCAATTAGTTGAAATATGTTTGTGGCCCAGTGGGTCTCAACCTGCAGCAATTTTGACCCACAAGAAGCTTCTGGCAATGTCTGCAGACACTGGCATCTAGTGAGTAGGGGCCAGGTGTCTGCTATGACAAAAACCACGCAATGGAATGGCTTGACAGCTGGAATTTATTGGCGCACAGTTTTGGAGGCTGGAAGGCTTGCTTCCTCCCGGGGCTGATAGCTTTCCAGCTGGCGGACAATCCGTAGGCTCCTTGGTTTGTTGCATGGTGATGTCTTCTTCCCGTTCCGCTGACTTCCTGCTCCTCCAATGTGACCTTCTCCATGAAGCTTCCAGTAACAAGATTAAGACGCATCCTGATTCAGCTGGCCACACCTTAAGTAAAAATAACATCTTCCAAAGGTCCTAATTCCAATGGGTTCACATCCACATGACTCAGTTAAGCTTAAGAACATGTTTTTTTTCCTGGGGTATATAACTCATTCTGCCACACCAGAGATACTGGTAAACATCCTACAATGCTCAGGGCAGCTTCCACAACAAGGGATTATCTGGGCCAAAATGTCAATAGTACCCTAGCTAAGAAATCTTGACTTGTATCCTGAAGATAGATTAAAAAAAAAAAAAAAAAGGACACTATTCCCTATCTTATCCACCTTACAATCGCCACTGGTGAAATTTAAAGATTTGCCCTGAAGGGTTAAGCTGGCAAAGTGAGTACCCACCTGGCTGGCAATTGAGTTGACTGTTGAATCATTTCAAATTGACTATTTGTTCTAGTACCTTTGCAGATATCGAAGTTAAACTGATCAATCTCTAATAGCCAGGGGAGTCTTCTGGCCTTTAGAAAACAATGGGCACTGCATTTGTCTTGTTTCTTCTTTTCTCAGGTATTTCTCTTCAGTACTGTCAGTTCTGAAAAATAATGACAAGTGACTCGGCAGTGATGCCACCAATTCCACCAATTCCTGCCGAGATCTGAGAACCATGTTATCAGGTCCCAC
The DNA here is from genome assembly GCA_029593785.1 of Cabassous unicinctus. Lineage (NCBI taxonomy): Eukaryota > Metazoa > Chordata > Mammalia > Cingulata > Chlamyphoridae > Cabassous > Cabassous unicinctus. The sequence continues at coordinate 8,132 of JAQZBX010049351.1, read as the reverse complement.
CGCTTGGAATACTCCAGCTTTAGCACACTTTCTGCCTCTAGGCTGAAGTAGGGGAGGAAATGATTATCCATCATACACTTGCACCCACCACTTGTTCTTCATATCTGATCAATTTTGAGCCTAAAAAACAAATTACATATGTATGAAAATGACCTTTTTGGAATAGGCAGTTATTAGTTTTTTATTCCTCTTATCAGTGGATCACATTGAGAACTTACTGAATAAAGGAAAGGCATGATTCTAAGAAGTATAATATGTGAACAAGGGAAAGAACACACTTTCTAGGAAGGGTTATTGACTCCAGTAAAAATCAACTGAGAGACACATGAAAGTGAAAATCAAATTTATTGTGTTTATTTTATGGAAAGGGGAATAAAAAGTTTAAAGAAACATCAGGCAATAGTGAAAAGAACAGTAGATTTTAGGATACACAGATCTTAGTGTGAAGCCTGGCTCTATAGCTTACTTGCTGTGTGACTATGGGCTACTTTCTTACTCAGCTTCCTTTTTGGATTAAATGGGTGATACTATTTACCGCATAGGATTGTGCATTGGTTAGCTATTGCTGCATAACAAAAGTCTCAAAATCACAGTGGCATAAAATAATAAGCATTTATTTAGGTCACACATCTGTGATCAGTTAGGGTCAGCTGGGCGTTGACTGATCTAGGCTGGAGTGACTATATTCTCATTCTCCTCCAGGGACCAGAGGGCTGGTCTGAGCATGTCTTTCCCTTGGTGTGGTAGAAATGCAAGCATGCAAGCTCAATTGTGGAAGTATATTTCAAGTCTGCTTGCATCATACCTACTAATATCCCATTGGTCAAAGAATATCACAGGACTTAGACCAAAGACAAGAGAAGGGGAAGTCACTCTGCCCAATATGAAGCCAAAGCAAGTCGCATAGGCACACCCAGCATCACTGAAATGGGAAGTATACTCTTCCCCTGGAATTGAGGGGGAGGGAGTGAAGATTTCTGAACAATAATCTACCACAGGCTGTTAAAATCATTAAGTGAATTTACATGTGTAAAGCAACTTCCCTAATATCTGGCACTAAATGTTTAATAAATGTTAGTTCCTTTCTCCTCCTCCAAACTCTGATTTTACAATGAAGAACGGGGAATATAATCTTAATTTCAGAGATGCAATAATTATTAAAAAGTAAACAAATTCCATATTATGATCAGTGTAAGAGAAGGAATACTAGGAGAGAGAAGAGGTGTTGAAGAGACAGAAGAAGAATGAGGAGAGAAAGCAACAATATCTCTTTAAATTTTGAGAAGGATAAGGTAAGGTATAAATAACTATCAATGAAAAACGTTAGGTAAGGAGAAATGTAATAACAGAATGGAGGAGTGACGCAAGGATGAGGGGAGAATGGGTTAACAAGAATCATCACGGCATCAGGGGAGCTTTTTCAGAATACACACACCTTTCTCCACTCCCCCACCTCCCAAATCCTGAACTTCATACAATATTCCATTATTCACGTGGTATAGTCTGGGAAAGAGAGAGGAGTGTTCTTAGTTTTTATTACCTCTTGTCAAGGTTTTGTGAAAGACTAATTAGTGGTTTAACTACCGTTTACAAGGTCTCTGAGTGCACTTTATCCTTGATTCTTCAAAGGCTTTTATCTGAATGTGGCTATTATTCCAACCTATCGGATGAACAATTATTTTCTGGGAGTGTAGTATGAGGAACAGAGAAATAATACTACAGGGATCAAATGAAATTGAGTTGGATTCTTTTTCCACAGCTCTGACTTGGTCCATACTGAGAAAAGAATATTCTCAGCCTAAGTCCACTGATGATAAAGTATTTCATATTAACAGACTGCTAAGTAGTCTATGGTAGGAAAAAAAGTGTGCAGGAATTATTTTTTTGCTTGTGTGGGCTATCAAAGTTCAATCAGCAACTGCAAAGATGGCTGTAATTCAGTTCAATTCAATTCAATTCAATTCAATTCAATTCAATTCAATTCTGACTCTAACTACCTAGAGTTAGGTCAGACCCCACAAGATTAAGGGCAATCCTCTACAAGAGGATCCAGGCACAAGTTGCAAGTTCGGGGGCCCAGGTCGTCGGCACTTCTGACCAAATGGCTACAAATTTGGAGGTTCCCTCCCCTCCCCCGACCCCCTTCGGTTTCATAGTTCTCTAGAATGACTCACAGAACTCATAGGATGCGCTAGAACTCATTGGATGCGCTACACTTATGATTACAGTTTCATTATAGTAAAAGGCTACAAATAAGAAGCCAAAAGAAGAGCCACAGAGAGAAGTCTGGGAGACTCTCAGATACAAACTTCTATGTCTTCTCCAAGCAGAGACCGAATGTGCCACCCTTCAGGCATGGAGATGTATTTTCTCAATCACAGAACCTCTCCGGGTCTTCGCATTTATATGGGGTCTCATTACATAGGTATGATTGATGAAAGCAATGTTCACATGGCTATACTCAATCTATATCACCCCTCCCCTCCCAGAGTTGGGGAGGGGGTCTATGATGGGGCTCAAACCCCCAATCCCCTGATCACATGGTCGGCCTCTTTGGTGTGGTCAGTCCTGAAACTGCAGGCATGGCTGGTCTCACCCTTTAACTTCAGGTGTGCCCCTGCGGCCACGATGAAGAACATGAGATGAAGAACAAAAGACACGCCTATCACAGGAAATCCCAAAGATTCGGAGGATGTTTCCCCAGGGACCAGGGGACAAAGACCAGCCAGGTTTTTCATTATACTACAATGCTTTCCTAGAGGATAATAGAGCCTTCACTACAATGATACTCTGCCACAAATACCTTCTAGAATAAGAAAGGAAATGCTTTGATCAAATTTGAGTTGGTTAACAAGGAACAAAAGGACTCCTTATTAAGAAGAAAAGTATTAATATTTAACCAGGCTCTCTTTACGAAGTGCAATGATAAATTGTCTTTGTTACATCACATGCCTAGGGAAGTGAAGACATCAAATTTCAGTCTTCTTTATTTTTCATTTTTAAACTCTTGTTTTGGTCCTGCCTCTGCTAGCCTTGCTTTTGGGCCATACTGCTGATAGTCAACGCGCAGAGGGGACCTAGAAACTGGGGACAAGGTCAACAGAAGGCCACCTTTGACATTATAATTAGCAACGACTTGTGGTGAGTAGGAATGGGTGTTTGAAGAAGCAATCCTCTCCCTATCCTACCCCTTTTAAAAAAATGCTTCCATTGCTTTGAGAAATGAGGGTGTTTTCTAGTTATCCAGGGTTTCATATCTCAAAGATAGGCTCGCGATGTAAAGGTATAAAGAAAATGGGGTCTCTTGACTGGTGCTATGAAGTGAGGACTGACTTTTTAAAAAACATTTTTAACTGAAGGGCTTCTTGGTCTCAACGGCATCTGGGATGAGAAGGCCAGAATGCAAGGATTTCTTGGTGCTTTATTTATTTATTTATTTTCGAGGTACCAGAGGCCAGGGGTTGAACCCGGGACCTTATATGTGGGAAGCTGGCGCTCAACCACTGAGCCACATTGGTTCCCCTGAGTTGGTTTTTTTGTTTGATTGCTTGTAATTTGGTTTTCCGTTTTTAGGAGACACTGGGAACTGAGCCTGGGACCTCCCATGTGGGAGGGAGGTGCCCAATTGCTTTAGCCACCTCCGCTCCCTCCTTATGACTCTCATTGTGTTTTCTCGTTGTCTCATCTCGCTGCATCATCTTGCTGCGTCATCTTGTTGCACCAGCTCGCCGCACCAGCCCGTCGAGTCAGCTCACTGTCTTGCTTGTGTTCTTTAGGAGGCACTGGGAACCAAACCCGGGACCTCCCATGTTATAGGCAGGTGCCCAACTGTTTGAACCACATCTCCTTCCCTCTGTAAGCTTTTTGAGGACAGGGACTGAGCCTAATTATTTTATATGACCTCTAGCATTTACCCTACTATCTGCCCCATTGTAAGTGCATAGTAACTATTTGTTGAATTAACATAAAGAGCTAATTGTAGAACAAGGCATTGAGCTGGTCTACAAATCTGAGTACCTCCTATGAGTGAGGCATTGTTCCAGGAACAGAGTTTATCCTTTGAGAAGCACACTGACTGGTAGAGTGGGTGTGGGGAAAGCAGGATGAAAGGAGCATGGTCATAGAGCTAGGAGCTAGGGAAGCATAAGAAACGGGTATCATTAATTCCCTCAGGGCCTCAGAGGAAGCTTGGTTTACCTGGGGAAGTGTCATTTTCTCGCTCTTGGAAGCGTAGGTAGGGTTTCAATGGCCAGTGACGGAGAACAGTCCAAGTGGATGGAATAATTCAAGCAAAGGCACAAAAGGATTTCAATGCTTGTCTTCCCAGGAAAGTGTAGTGTGTTTGGGATGTTTCAGTGGGTGATATGGCCATAACACTGGCTGTGTGGGGGTGCTGGGGGAAGGTCTGGGTATGCTCATGGAGAGCATGCTGACGTCAGGAAGCAGTTGCCATGCCTGGGTGGTGAGAAGACAGGTATGGAGAGAAAACAACAGATAATGGGGGTGGGAAGGGCAGGGTAATGGAATAAGGGTGACCATGAGGAAGTTTGTGCAACGCTTTGTGTTTTAGAATGCACAGGGAAAAAAGGAATAAGAACGTTATTTCTCTATTTTGATATGCTACATATAAATAAACCCCCTAATTATTTGTATAGTTATCTTGCAAACATCATAATGACATTAACAGAGTTCAAAACAAAGGACCAAGTTTACCCATAGTCTCCTTATTCCAACAAATGAGTACTTTCATTTCTGTGTCTTTCAAAGCCTATGAAGTGTTTCTGTCTCTGAGATTATAGTGTTGATATAATTTTTACACTTAGCCAATCTTGGTTTCAAGGTTTTGCTTGTCACCTCTGAGCTCAGTGTTGTGCAATGAACACCTGTACTTCTCTTTGCAAAGCCTTTATCAAACACGTGCTGGTTTTTACAACAGGATTCCACGGAGGCAGCTTAAATGGAGATGCTGAAGTGACTGCAGCCTGCTTATGTTAAAGCACGAGCAGTTATGTGTAAGCACCTTGTCAGCTCTAAAGCAGCATGCCAAAAAATTTTGCACATGACAGAAATGTAGGAAAAAATAGTAGATTATGTTGGAGTAGTTGTGATCTTTCGCTCTTCACTGGGAGAAAGAATTCTTGCTTCTTTCTTCTTATCCAGGATTATGGTATTGGACTAAATAAACAAACAAAAGAAAAGCAAACAAAAACAACAAAACGCCCTCAACTGGAAGTTATGTAAAGAACTGAGGTGAAGGAAGAGCAGGGACACCAGGAAATGAAATAGAATCTTACCACCAATGTCATAGTGACATTAATAGTGGACTAGTGCAGGTAAATGTTTAGTAGCTGGCTTTCTGGGAGGGGGGACAGTGTATATGTACACTGACATAAATGTATTATAAATTGTAAATTGTACTGGGTATTGCACAATTTATAAACAATCATAAAATACATTCAATATTTAATGTGAAACAATAAAGAATGTGTTGGAACTTTAGTCTTTCGTCATTAATGATGTGAGCGACTTCTTTGCTGAATCCATAGTTTTTGAATATTGAAAGATTTTCTTAGTTTTTTGTGTTATTCACATGTCATATAGACATGACACACTTAAAAGTATAATTTTTTTTTAAGATTTATTATGTCTATTTGTTCCCCTCCTCTCCTGTTGTTTTGTGCTCACTCTCTGCTCATCTTAATTTTTTTCTTTTTTAGGAGGTACTGGGAACCGAGACTGGGACCTCCCATGTGGGAAGGAGGCACACAATCACTTGAGCCACCTCTGCGCCCTTCTTGTTGTGTCTCTCGTGTTTCCTTGTTGCGTCGTCATCTTGTTGCATCGTCATCTTGTTGCATCAGCTCGCCCCGCCAGCCCCTTGCGTCAGCTCACTCTCTTGTTCATCTTCTTTAGGAGGCACCGGGAACCGAACCCGGACCTCCCATGTGATAGGAGGGTGCCCAAGGGCTTGAGCCACATTCGCTTCCCATAATTTTTATTAATACTTTTCCATGACTTTCTTAAGTATAGACAATCAACAAAATAATAAATATAATAAGCATAATAAATCAAGTTCTGAGTTGTAGTATTTGCTGATTTCTTTGGTGTAAATATTCCCACTGTCACCAGTTTCAAGCTACTGACGTGCCATCACTGACCATGGAATTGGGAAGAGAGGCCAGGCTGCACCATTATGTGGTATTTCCACCATACAGGAACAATAGATGTAAAGAAACCTCAAGAGTATAGATAAAAGTAAAATGTAATAAAATATTTGGAAATGATGGATTTTGAGTGTTTAACACTTTTAATGTGATAAGGTTAATGTACAGTAAATTGCACATATTTAAAGTGTACAATTTGATAAGTTTTGATGTATGTGTATACCTATGAAATCATCACTACAATAAAAAAGATGAACATTCCATCACTCCAAAATTTCCTCATCCTGCTTTGTCATCTCCCTTTCCCCTACTTCCTTATCCTTCTCTCAGGCAACTACTAATTGGCTTTCTATCACTATAGATTAGTTTGAGTTTTCTGTAGTTTTATATACATTGGATCATGTAGTATGTACTTTTCTTTCGTTTGGCCTCAGCATAAATATTTTGAGGTTTATCCATGTTGTCACACATCCATTCCTCTTTATTCCTGAGTATTGCACATTCGTCACCTTTGTTTATCATTTATTTCCTTGTGAGTTTATATAATTTAATTTTGAATAATGACTGTGTTTAATAAGTGGCTGGCAAAATTTTTGAAACTGTAGGCCAATAAATTCCTGTTGTTAAGCCAACCCATTGTGTGTTATTTGTTTCAGCAGCTAGAAAGAGTTAGCAAAGGGGCCTTGAGGAATCAGTGGGCAGTGAGGAAGTAGATAAGCGTTTGTAGACTTTTGGTTGTGAAGACGAGAAATGCAGGGTGGTTATTGGTTTGACAGAATTCTTATTCTTAATTTGAGGGTGAGAGAAACTTTCATTTGTTTATATGTCAATAGGCAGAACAACAGAGACAGAAAGGTTAAAGATACGGAGGAGGGTGATTAATTGATGGCAAGAGGGGGCTTGCAGAACAGAAAGAAATTTCAGGGTATCTGTGGAAGGATTAGATCTGAACTAGGAAAGTGAAAGAATGACACTGACATTTATTTAGTGTTTTCTAAATGCGAGGGACTGTGGACAGTTTGGTTATTTAATCCTCTTAATAAATCTTTCCTACTATTAGTTTGCGGATCAGTTTCAGAGAAAGTAAGTAACTTGCCCAAGGCCATACTGGTCCCAAGAAATAGGATTTGTGCCGTGAGAAAAGGACACCTTATCCTCTGATATCTGAGGAAGAAGAAAGAATGAGGGAGAATGGAGGGAGTGGGAAGGGGGTAAAGGGAGGAAACAGTAGCAAAGATACCTAAAACTATCATGGCTTAAATAAATTAAATAAATGTTATTTTTCTCTCAAGAAATAATCCAGAAGGAGCTATCTTTGGCTAGTGGTGTGGCTCTGCTCTACAAGGATAGTAAAAGACCCTGGTTCCTTCCATCTTACTGCTTTGTAACTTCCTCAAATGTCATTGTCCACATGGCTGATGCTAGCTCACTTCCACAGAGGTCTAGCCTGGAGCAAAGGCATAAGAGAAAGCCTGGGTCAGACTTTTAGGAGAAGACTCAGAAATTGGACACATCATGTTCTCCCATATCCCCCTGGTATGAACTAAGTCACGTGGCAACACCTCGCTGCGAGGGAGGCTGGGAATTGTAGTTTCTTCTTGGGTCACTATCCTGTCAGCAATGACTCAGGGGTTCTATTACTGAAAGGAAGAAGAGATGGATACTGTATGATCTTTCTAAGTTTTTACTTCACTGGTCCTAGGGAAGTCACATGGCATAATGATAAAGGCTGCCTGCTTAGGACACTTATCCAAAACAATTAATGAAAATAGTATTCTGCAATAATTAAAAAAATATGTTCTGAGGCAAATAGTATTTCCAATAGAATGAGAAAATCTATTCATTGTCCTTGTTCCTGTATCATTCCTCTATGACTTTCCTGGCATTAAAAAAATTATATATATATATATTTGTGTGTCTGTGTGTGTGTATGTATATATATATATATATATATATATATATAAAAGA
>JAQZBX010049350.1:0-19940 GCA_029593785.1 Cabassous unicinctus | reverse complement strand
ATATAACTATCATGGCCGTCTCTACCTTCTCCTTCTTTGTCTTCTCCTTCTCCTTCTCCCTAAGTTCGCGCCACAAAGTTCCCGTGCGCGGGAATAGTCACCACGCCTAGCAATTCAAATTATCCAATCATGTATCAACACCTAAGCCTTAGTGCACTTCCCCCTTCCCTGCTTATAAAAGAGTTGATTGTAACCCGCGCGGTAGCAAAAGAGAGAGAAGCCGCAGAGAAGCCATGTTAGCAGAATAAAGAGCACAGTTTTTTGTTTTGTCCGTGTCTTTGTCTCAATCCTTCGCTGGATAGCTCGGAGTCTCCGTTGACTTGTCCTGCGGGCCGGGACAGAATCTACAATTACTTCAGTAAATATTTCAATTAAAAGGAGGACCCCAGTAACTAAAATCAGGAATGAACATGGGACATTACTACTGACTTTACAGAAATAAAATGATTATAAGAAGGCACTATGAAAAATTATATACCATCAAATTAAGGAACCTGGATGAAATGGACAAATTCCTTGAAACATACAAAATACCTACTCTGATGCAAGATGATTTAGAAAATTTCAATAAACTTGCAACACTGAAGAGATTGAATTGTTAATTAAAAATCTCTCAGTGAAGAGAGTCCAAGACCAATGGTTTCACTGCTGAATTCTAACAAATATTTAAAGAAGATTTAGCACCAACCTTTCTCAAGTTCTTCAAAAAAATAGAAGAGTAATGATTATTTCCTTACTCATTCCAACAGGCAAGCATTACCCTGATACCAAAACCAGATAAAGAGAGTACAAGTAAAGAAAATAACAGACCAATATCCCTAATGTATATAGATGTAAAATATATTAAAAGGATTATACACCTAGACCAAGTAGGACTAATTCCAGGTATGCAAGGATGGCTCAACATTAGAATATCAAGCATTATAATACAACATCTAAATAGAATGAAGGGGGAAAAAACTGCATGATCACCTAAATCGATGCAGAAAAAGCCTTTGACAAAATCTAACATCTTTTCATGATAAAAAACACTAAAAAAAACCTTAGGAATAGAAGGGAACTTCTCAACATGATAAAGGGTATTTTAAAAAATCCACAGCAATATCAATGGTGAAAAACTGAAAACATTCTACTCAAGATCAGGAATAAGACAAGGATGTCTGCTGTCACCACTATTATTCAACTGTATACTAGACACTCTAGCTAGAGCAATCAGGCAAGAAAAAGAAATTAAAAGTATCCAAATTGGGAAGGAATAAGAAAAATTATCCCTATTAACAGATGATGTGATCTTATATATAGAAAGTCCCAAAGAATCTTCAGGAAAGCTACTAGAACTAATAAATGAATTCAGTCAAGCTGCAGGATATAAGATAAGCATGCAGAGGTCAGGTGAGATTCTATACACTAGAAATGAGCAATCTGAAAAGGAAATCAAGAAAGCAATTCCATTTATAATAGATGAAAATACCTAGGAATAAATTTAAGCAAGAAGGTGAAAGACTTGTACACTGAAAACTATAAGACATTGCTGAAAGAAATTAAAGGTCTAAATAAATGGAAAGAAATCCTGTGTTCCTGGATTGGAAGACTCAATATTGTTAAGATGTCAATAGTACCTTAAGAAATCTGTAGATTCAGTGTAATCCTGATCAAAATTCCAGCAACCATTTATACAGAAATGGAAAAGGTCATTTTAAAATTTATATGGAACTGCAAGAGCCCCAAGTAGCCAAAACAACCTTGAAAAAGAACAAAGTTGGAGTCCTCACACTCCCTAATTTTAAAACTAACTACGAAGGCACACTAATTAAAGCAGTGTGGTACTGGCATAAGCATAGACATATATACCAACGGAATAGAATTGAGAGTTCAGAGATAAATCCACATCTATGGCCAGTTGATTTCAGACAAAGGTGCCAAGTTATTTCCATAGGGAAACAATGGTCTCTTCAACAAATGGTGCCAAGGCAACTGGAAACACACGCCACAGAATGAATATGGACCCCCACCTCTCATCATACACAAAAATTAATTCAAAATGGATCAGAACCTAAATGTAAAAGCTAATACTATAAACACTTACAAGAAAACATAGGGAAATGTCTTTAAGTTCTTATATTAGGCAATGGATTTTTAGGTTTTACACCCAAAACACAAACAACAAAAGAAAAAAATGGATAAAATGGACAATGACTATAACTATAACAAGTTCAAGGGTATTCCCAATACTTTCATGACAAAAAAAGTCATTATCTTTGATCCTACAAACAATATAAGCTCAGAAACTCTTAGGAATAATTTTCATGCGGTGAAGTCAGCTGCAGAGCAAGCCTGCCCTGAATAATGCAATTACTACACTTGGTTACACTTGCTTCCTTCCTTCCACAGTCCTCAACACTCCCCTCTTTTCTCCTCTTTCATGAAGAAAAGAAAATATTCTCCTGAGTTATTTTTTCTTCTTTCTATTTTCAAGCGGCAAGATGGTTGCCCACAGAGGCTCCTCCGGGGTTTTAAGGATGCCAATTAATCCAGCGACCAGGCGGAAAGTTTCCTCGAGAGTCACCGTTACATAATCTTAGATGCACTTTGTCCCCAGTAGGGCAGGCTGAAGATTAAACTAAAGGAGACGCAAACTGCTCCTGACTGCTGCTCGCAAACTCAAGTACAGAGAAGTGAGACAACCCTGGAATTCACCGCTCAACCCCTGCTTCCTCCTGACGGTCATCTGGAAACTTCTGCTGCCTCACTTTGGGTCTGCTTTAGCCCTGCTTTTTCTGAAGTGCAGGCACCCCAGCTTCAATCCTAAAGCTTGAGATAAAAAAAGAAATCCTGACTATCTTTAGTACCTTGCAATTACTTTCCTGAGTCCTGTGCTGCACTGCGCTGGCTCTCTAAAGAATGTTCCGGCGTGGCTTCATCGGAGCTGGCCTCTGCAGCAACCAGTGTGGGCCCTCAAAGGCTTTTTTATTCTAACAACCCAAGCCGGGCAGGAAATTAGAACAAAAAGGCTGCATCATGACTGCCCTCCAAATCTACTGGCCCAAAAAACTTGTCCCCTCGATTTCTGCGATGACGGGAATGAATCTGGTAGCTCCCTGGTTCATGAAACAGAATTGGTATGCTTGAAGTCACCAGGAAGATATTTTATAAACGAATGTCGATATTTCCCCTTCCAATGTAATTAGAGATTCTGTTTCAATCTACCACACTTATTACAGCCAAGAAGGAATAATGAAGCTTTCAAACATGATTCAGCTGGGCAGATTTCAGCATCCTCATGGAAATAAAAGCAGGCCAGCTCCCCTCCAAGCTATAGAGTAAGGCAGCCCAGACTGGGCCGAGATAAAGCAGGCTCCTTTGTGTGGGGAGAGAACAGCTCTAGGGGGCTCCAGGCCCCCAAAAGCAGGTGTGTGCTGTTATCTGCTTCTTGTCTAAAATTTTAAAAAGGCAGAGCAAGGTTAAAATGAGGGAACAAGGGGAATGGATGAGTAAATTGCCCTGTTGATTTAGAAAACAACACAATAACTCAATTCACGTGTGGTCTCATCCATCTGTCTCCCATCTGCCTGGTCCTCCCTGGAAAGACCACAGCATGGTAAGGTGTGCCGAGAACCTGATTGCACGGGAAGGCAGAGATGCTGAGCCCAGTTTGGAGGAGGTTATAGCTGCCCTCCACACGGCAGAGCTGCAGGCAGGGCTTTTATTTGGAGTGGGGAGGTCCTGAGGAAACTCAAAGGCTGGTTTTCTGGTGAAATCCAAGGAGAGACAAAGTGAAGGATGTACAAGATGATTTCACAAAAGGCCTGCCCCCCTCTGGTGGGCTCCAGGAGCTCCGTGGGATGGACTGGCTGCGTGAACACAGGGAGGGCTGGGAAGAGAGCTTGGGGTGGGCTATGGGTTAGGTTAACCCTGACTTCACCACTTACCGGCTCTGCGATCCTGGAGAAACTATTTGACTGTTTTCAGCCTCAGCGCCCTCTCCTTACCACGGATACAAAGCCTGCAGTCCTGGGTCGATGTGAAGTTTACATACGAAGGAGACTATAAAATGCCAGCCCATGGCAGTGATCAGTGAATACTTACCTCTCCCCCGAAGAGGCCCCTTCTGTTTCCTTAGCACACTGCCCAGCCCCGATTTTCTAAATAAATGTTGCTTTAACTCGTACATCAAATCCAACAGAAACACTTAATGTTTTTAAAAAAATTTATTGTATAGTTTAAATGCTTTTTGTAAAGCGAATAAGCTCTCTTTGACGATATGCCTGCCTACATCTCCTAATAGACTTTGCATTAGATAACTGATTAAGGGAATGTGCCAGGAAATTCCCACTTTGTCAAAGGTGGGCCCTTGGGTGCCAGTTCTGGGCACTTAGTCCTCAAACCCCTCAATTAAATTACTTAGCACGGAGGTGCAAAGGAACCATGGGGTTCCAGCTCTGGGGGGCTCCATTTGCTGAGGCCTCTGAGATTCAGGGTCCAGTTCAAGATCACAGAGAAGGGGGCACAGCAGGTGTCGGAACCCAAGGCTGAGGGACTCCCGAGTCTGGGCTCTTAGGTGTTAATTGGTTTCATTGATTAACATCTTATGGGTCATTTGCACACTTTTCTGCTCAGAGAAAAGTCCTTTACTAACCCTAAGCTTAAGCCCTGAGATTTATTCAGCATTGATGCAGGGTGTTCAATAACCACAAGAGTCTCAGCAAAAAGCAATTAAGGCTTCATTTTAAATTCAAGCATATTAAGCATTGTGGATTTTATTTTCAAGTGAAGTAACCTTTCCGTTAGGTTTATTGGTTGTTACTTTTCTGCATTCGGTTCGATGGCCGATAAATCCCATCTAAGGTGGTCTTGCTGTGGAACAAAGAAAAATCTATTACTTTCATTAATTGTCTCTTAGTCATAAAAGCCAAGGAACGCAGCATTCCGCGGCTCCCACGAAAGGGGCAGCAGTGGATGGGTGGGCTCCGGGTGAAACCGAGCCCCCAGTGCCGCTCACTATAATTTCAGGAGCACAGGAAGCAACAAGAAGACAATGGTCATAAAAATAAAATCGATGTAATAATACCAACAGCCCACCCTTGTGTAGCACTCGCTGGGTGCCAAGCTTGTATGTTCTTCAGTGCAGTAACTCATTCAGTGCAGTCCTAGGTAGAGGGCCCACTCTGTACCCCCGTCTTATAGAATTCTAAAAGTTGTCCCCATTTCCCCAAAAGTAAAGCCTTTATAGGAATTCATGGCTTCAGTGCAGGTTTGCTCACAGCCACTTCCTAGTCGCCTGACTTGGGCAAGCTGTTGAATATCACTGACTCTCAGGGCGCTTTCCCACAAACGGCAGTAAGAAGAGGGCTTGGGATTGCTGGTTGGGTGCAGGAAACCATGCAGGGAGAGTGCTCCCGCAGTTCCTGACATGTAGTCCAATAAAGGGGAAGGGTTACTCTTATTATCTGGAACACCCTACAAAATGACAAAGCTGAGGCAGTTATTAATTCATTAATTATTTTGACCTAAAACCTGATTTTTCCCTCTGGGCAGCCTCTACTAATGTAAAGAGGGAAAGGCACCCTATAGATCTGGTTATCTCTGCTGCCACTGAGGAGGAAGGGGATGGACATTTAGAAACAAAACTCTTTGCTGCTAACTCTGTGGACCATATTGAAAACACCATTTTTGGTTGATTTTGTTTGCCGGTACATGCTTTAGTTTATTTTTTCTGATTCAATGTGTTCTTTATCAAGAGCTGCAAAATAACAACCTCATTTTTTGAATTCTCAAGATTATGCTGACAAAAGAAAACATTTTTAGAAGTTAACGCTAAAAAAAACCACTTGATTCTGAATATAGTGCCATGTAAGCCAATAACAATAGAAAATGTTCAATCAATTCTAGCCCAACAAACCTTCACATTTTGGTTCGTTTCTAGTTTCTCTTTGTCTGCAGCATTTAGAGCACCTGGGTGCAATTAAAACCAGTATAAATCTCCTCACGCAGAGGGGAGAAAAATTAAAGCATTGAACAATTTTGATCCTTACTGGAATTTGTGTAATAAGTCCAGAGCAGTTATATTTTTTTAAAAAAAGTATTCAACGCCAAAAAACTTTCTCCTCTACTTTTTTATGTTGAAAATATTGTAGAACATCATTATTGATAGCTAGGATGTAGAGAATTGAACCAATTCTGCCTGCTTAAGAGATGGCCAGTGCTACCTCTTGACAAGGCTACACCTTCTGGGTCATTCTATTGGAAATGGGCACCCATCTCCTCCAGCTCCTTAATGCAAAACACAGGAAGGCGTGAGCAGCAGTGATCCTCAGGGTCACAGGTGAGTCTGAAATCACCCCAAACACTGACTTTACTGATAGGGAAACAAGCCCAGTCATGGTCTGAAACATGGGTTTCCTGCTGAAAGAATCCCCCCTTCCCCCAAGGAGCACTAGTCTACCTTCTGTCCGTGTAGATTTCTCTAGCCTGGACACTGTCTATAAATGGAATGGATGACAAATGGATTACCAGTGAGGCCCTTTTGCCGCTAGTGCTCTTCCTGTGCCTCACTTTATATTCTGGTTTCCCGAGTAGGGGTTTCCAAGTGACAAATGCTGACATGGAACACTGAGGTCTATCTGTTTATCATTTCTATGTTGCACCTGATGGCTTGTTGTCTCAGTTCATAGGTATTCCATGAGCTTCCTCCTAAGACAGTCTGCCTGGTGGCCCCAGTGGCACAACAATGCAGGTTTCTGCTTAAGAGAAGCTTAAGCTCTAGGACTGGAGATATGCACATTAGCAAACCCTCACCATTGCAACATGATTCACAGGAATTACATCTGTTAAGTCTTCCTGTATGTGGTAAAATACTGATGAAGGGATGGATATTCAGGAAATACATTTGGATGAAGATAAATTTGGACCATCACTCAGTTTAAATGTATGTTGTTTTTTTAAGAGATGATACAGGAGGAAGAAAGTAGTGAAATAGAATATACTTTTATTTTAGTGTTGATATTGATAAAGTTCTCTTAGAACTTATCTTTCATTAATTCAGATATTTAGTAGGTGCTTATCAGGTGCAAGGCTGGTTTCATGGATCTGTGAACTGTGCGGCCCTCAGAACCCGCATCTAGGAAGGCCCCGCACTTGACTTAATGCTCTTTGCTGCCGCCATCTTGAAATCGTGAATGCTTTTTGCATAAGAGGCCCTGAATTCTTTCTTTGCACTGGGCTTTGCAAATTATGAAGGCAGCCCTGGCTACGTGTCAGGTGCTCTGCTGCGCTGGCAGGATTCTCCATGTTCAATACAGTCTCCATTTTTGGGAGATGGCATTTCTCCTTCCTTTGCTTATCTCTACTTTCTCATGTCTTCCAAGGAACCCAGAATGCTTTTGCAAAAAGAAAGAAAGTTGTTTTTATTTTTAAAGACATGCTTTTGTAAATAAATATATTTTTGACTTGAAAAATATTTGGCAATGTAATTTTAGGAAAGAAAACAAATACAACTATATATATATAATCCCTTTTCTCTAGTTAGAAAATATATATTTTAGCCATTGGGCAGTTTGATGTAATTATGAATTCCAAAAAATATATATTGGATTATGCTTGTAAACTGGTCTGTTAATCTGGGCATGATTAAGCTATGATTAGGGCATTGAGTGCCACCCCTTGGTGGGTGGGGTCTCCAAGATAAAAGACACGGCAAAGGACAGTGTTGGAGAAGTTTTGATGTTGGAGTCTTAAGCTGGAGCCCCGGGAAGTAAGAGAGCTTGGCTGTGAGGAAGGAGAGAAGGCCCCGGGATGGAGATGAGCCATTTGCTGAGAGTTCACAGCTGGCCTTGTGGAGAGAGGCAGAGCCTAGAGAGCCTCATAGTCTACAGCTGGCCTTGTGGAGGAAACAGAGGAGCTGAGCCCAGAGAGAAACGCAGCCCCAGGAAGAGAGGAACCCAAGAAGCCTGAACCCTGGCAGCTGTCTTGCCCCAACACGTGGCAATGGACTTTGGTGAGGGAAGAAACTTACGCTTTATGGTCCAGAAACTGTGGACTTCTACCCCAGGAAATAAATACCCTTTACAAAGACCAACTGATTTTCTGGTATTTTGCATCAGCACTCATTTGGCTGACTAATACATATATTATACATTTATTAAAAGAAATATAGCTTAAATATATATTTGCTATTTATAAATATATAGATAGATAGATATAACTATATATATATATATATATATATAGTTTTTTTGAGACAATGTCTGAGAGCCCTAAGGTCATTCTGATGTTCATTTCCCTGAAAAGTGCCTTGTAAGATGTTTTTTTCATCTTTGTAACACAGGAAAAGGACATAAGATATGTGTAGGCATGAATGTTTTCTTTATTTGATTTCCCTGAAATTTTGTTCCTCTTTAATTCTGCATACAAAGATCTTGCTTCAGTTCAGGAATATCTTCTCTCTCTCGCTCATTACACACACACACACACGCTTAATACCATACAATTCATCCATTTAAAGTGTACAATTCAATGATTTTTGGCATATCTGCTGAGCTGTGTTAACTGTCACCACAGCATAATTTTTGCCTATTTTGACCACCTCATAGAGAAATCCTGTACTCATCAGCATTCCTCCCTCCCTCCCAATTCTTCCCCTCAACACCCTTGTCCCTTCCCCACAACCTGCCACAGCCCCAGGTAACCACTAGTCTACTTCCTGTCTCTATGGATTTGCCTGTTCTGGACTTTTCATACAAATGGAATCAGACAGTGTGCGGCCTTTTGTGTCTGGCTCCTTTCACTTAGCATCATGTTTTTGAGGTTCATCTATGCTGTTTACTGGATCAGGAATCCATTCCTTTATATTGCCAAATAATATTCCATTGTGAGGATATGCCACATTTTGTTTAGCCATCCATCAATTGAGGGACAATTGGGTTATTTCCATTTTTGGGCTATTATGAATAATACAGCTATGAGCATTTGTGTAAAAAGTTTTGTGTAGACATATATTTTCATTTCTAGAGGCTGTATATCTGGGGGTGAAATTGCTGGGTCTTATGGTAACCTTGTGTATAATTTTTTGAGCAATGACCAAATTGTTTTCCAAAGTGGCTGCATCATTTAACACTCCCTCTAGCAATGCATGAAGACTCCAATTTCTTATCCTTGCCAACATTTGGGTTTTTTTTCCTCTTTTTAGTTATAGCCATCTAGTGGATGTGAAGTGGAAATTCAATGTGGTTTTGATTTTTGTTTCCCTAACGACTAATGATGTTGAGAATCTTTTCATTTGCTAATTGACCATTTGCAAATCTTCTCCAGAGATATGTCTAAGATCTTTTGCTTATTTTTAATTGACTTAGTTACCTATATTACTTTTTAAAAATTATCTCTTTTATTTACTTTGTTATACTATCTTCTTTGGGAATACTAGCTATCTAAACTTTGACCTACTTTGGATGTTAAATTGTTATTTGCAATGTTCTTCTGGACATTGTAATGAACTCTTTTCGGAGGGAGGCTCTTCCTTTGAATTTTTAGCAAGGTTATCCTTTTCTTTTATGTTGCTTTTTTTTTCATGGGTCTCCATTAGGTCTCTAGGCCTAATTGAGAACTTGCTAGCAGGTTAGGCTTTCCCTCTACATGAGAAATATTAAGATTTGTAGCACAAAGTTCTTGCACGGTGCCATCTCTGCACAGTAAGTCCTGTCTCCTGAAACTCTGGCTGCCCAGGTGGTATCTCCCTCAGGCTTGGTTTCTGACTTTTTATCAATGCCTTGCTTCTATCTCTGCTCCTGATCACCACACTTGACTTTGGGAAGCTGCACTGTGCTTCTCCACTCCCTGCCATATTGCCTTCCATGTATTTGCCTCTGAATGGAAGCAGAAAGATATCACTTCGGAGTTACTGGGATGGGAGAGAGGAAAGCCTCTGGTCACCAGCAAAGAATGAGGGCTGCAAGATCTCCTCATGCAGAGGCAGGAAATGGTTCTCTACATTTTGTAGGCATTCTCTGTTTCATGGAGTGAGACTCAGGGCTGCTGTGACATGAGGCCTTAAAGTTGATGCTACTTCTGCCAAGATTCAGACAATTGGCAGTCAGTGTTCGTTTTCAGAGTTGTGAGATAATTTTTGTTATTATTTTTCTGTTTCTTTAAAGGTATTTGGGAAAAAGTTTAGAGAGGCAGTGTTCAATGTTGCCAGCTAGAAACATATTAAAAATAGAATGTCCCATAAACTTTATTTCAAAAAAGGAAGGCATATTTTGGTATGCCAGTAAGGCAAGATATAAGCCCTTTAGCACTTTAAAATTTTTATAACATATTTCTATCCTATGGCTAAGCCCAGAGAGATGCCTTGATCATGCAGCTGTCCTCTATAAAATGGGCCAGTCATATAGGTTGGGGCAGCTTTTAATGAGGTCCTTCTGGTCCTTTGAGAAGTAATCATTTTCAGTGGAGTAAAAGAAAGACCTGCTGCAGCTTTCGGGAAATAGTGTTATAATGAATCACTAATCATTGATCATGTTGGGTAAGTACTGGGTGAAGGTTTTAGATCTGTGAAAACCAGTCCTTTGGAGCACTGAAGCCATGCCAGTGAAAAGCCCAGAATTAGAAGTGACACTTCTTTAAATGTAAATGGCTTCAGAGGCATTTTCCATCTCCTAAAAAATACCCTGTCATCTCCAAGAAGTCACTCTCTGCTGATGTATAATTCTCAGGGTCATCTACTGCCACCCAATAATAGGCAAATAGAACAGTTATTGAGACAGATGAGCATTTCTCTTCTGAGAGCATGTGGTGTCTATTCAGCATAATTTTGATATAAGCCATATAGCCAGGCTCCAAGTAACAAATATTCATCAGCAAAGAAGGAAGCTTGAGCGATCTGTTATCCATTTTCTAGAGGAGCTGTGATTTGCAGATTTCCTCTCTGATAAAGGCTCTCTGTCACCAACATCACCCTCTCCCACATAAAAGATAAAAATTCTACCTTATAAGTGTATGCACTGTACTCCATCAGGAAGCACTATATTAAAGCAGGTGTTGGAGCAGAATGGCAACCTTGTTACTTATGCAACAAACATTTATGGGCTGCGTGTTGCAGGTTGTATTGTCTTGAAAGGGGCCTCTGAGATGGAGGTACATATGTAGTATGTATTAAAGAGTGTTCTTGGGATTGACATCTATGGGAGGGAGAGGAAAGTGAGAGGATTGGATAGAAGGAGAAGCCAAGCTGTGATGTAGTCCCAGTGTGTTCCTCAACAACCCACAGGGTGATCTGAAGCTGGCATGGCCTGTCAAGTGGTCCTGAGTTGGGGAGAGTGGCTGGGACTTTATTAGCCTGCAGGTATCAGTCATGGGATGTGATTTGCTCTTGGAAGGAGGCCTGGCTTAGGAAAGGAGATTTTTTCAGCCAAGGCAACCCCCAAAGAGGAAGGATGACAGAAGGCTGTCTGCTTGGCAGTGCCCCAGTGACTGGGGAAAGTCATTACGGAAGAGGAATTTAGTTGGCATTTGGCAGGGTACACTATACTGCATGACCTCAGCCAAGTCCTGTATCCACTATTAGCTTTAGTACCTTCATTGATAGTGGGATGATTATAATGCCTATCTCATGGGGTGTTGAAAATGAATCCTAAATGGCAGAATAGCTACAAAAGATTTAACTCAATAATTACGGATTCTTTCTCCAGTATAGACTCTGGAAAATGAAAGAGTAGAATCATCCTTTAAAGAAGGCTCCATGCATCCAAACTGTTGTCTTCTGGGCACAGATTCTTAAAATGTGAATGATTTCTATGACCACCAAAACCTTGTCATATTTTGAAGTCCATTCCCTAGTCCGCTATTCTTACCCTTGCCTCTAAGGAGTGACTTGCCTTTTATGTGAATCCCCTAGATCCATTTCCTGTTGCTGCTGAAACAATACTGCAGACATGGCATTTTGAAACAATGCAAATTTATTTTGTGCAGTTCTTGAGCTCAGTCATAAAAAATGAGTCTTACAGAGCTCAACTGAAGGTGTTGCCAGGCTGATTCCTTTTGGGGACTCTAAGGAAGATTCTGTTTGCTCTCCTTTCCCATGTTCTTGAGGCTGCCTGCATCCCTTGGCTTGTGGCCTATGTGTCATTGCTTTTCTCCCCATGCTTCCCATCAGCACATGGCCTTCTTCTCCTCTGTACTCAGATCTCCCTCTGCCTTTCTTTTATGTGGATACATGTGATTATATTTAGGGCCCACCCAGATAATCAAGGATAATCTCTGTGTACCCCAGAAAAATATATGTTCTTAATCTTAATCCATTCTTGTGGGTGTAAACCCATTGCAAACAGGACCATTTGAAGATGTTCTTTTAGTTAACATTGAAATTATGTCGTACCTTGATCCTATTACTAGAAGCTTTTGAAGAGAAATTCACACAGAAGAGTAGAAGCTGGTGACCAGCAGAACCCCAAGGAGAAAGGAGAGGACATCCCCATGAGATAGGACGTCCAAAGAACCCAAAGATTGCCAGCCAGCCAGAATGCCACTAATCCCAGGCAGAAGCAGACATGCTGGCTTCTGAAACTGTGAGCCAATAAATTCCTGTTGTTTAAGCCAGTCCATCATGCAATATTTGTCTTAGCATCCTGGAAAACTAAGACAATCTCTCAATCACAAAGTACTTACTTTAATCACAACTGCAAAACCCCTTTTGCCATAGAAGATAACAGTCAGCGGCTATGAAAATTAGGACCTCAGTATCTCTCAGGGGGGCATTATTTAGCCTACTCCACCCAGAGTTCTTTCTCCATCTTTTACACATTGTAATCACCCCATACCTGTCTGTAAGTTACAGAAGGACAGGCAACCTCATTTGGGTTTTGCCTTCATGACTAACAAATATGACATGCATAAGATGCTCCAAAATGTTTGCTACATTGAACCCAAATTGTATCCCTGCAGCCAAGCATTACTTCATCATGAGGAACTGTCAAGCTAAAAAGAGCTCCTGTTTGTGAAAGGCTAAGGTTAGAGGTCCTCTGGTTCCATGTCAATCTTTTTGGACACTGCCCTGGATTCCATGAACAATGACAGCCCCACCTGCAGGGAGCTCATGAGCTGGTTGCGTGTGGTTGAAATCACTGAACCGATGTGAATTGGTAGGCTTCCTAGCGAGGCTTAGTTAGCTGAATGTAGTAGTCAGAGTCTTAGAAAAGAGAGAATATGAGACATTATTCTTCAGGTATGTGAGCTGGAAACACTCTCACTTTGTATATGAAGCAATCTCTAGGTTCAGTGAGATTAAAGAACTAGCCCAGTTCGGGATGGCAAGGAGTGATGGATTGAGTATGAAAATCTGGTATTTTGATATCTCTCTGATTTTCTCCTCCAGGACTATAAAAGCTGTGGTAAGATTATATGGGAAAATACATTGTATGGAGATTATGGTGCTTCTGGATGAAAACTCAGGTTGTCCCCTGACTTTTCTGGGTAATGATAATTGTATCCATTTAGTGATTAGAATGTTTAGGTCCATGCAACCATCAGAATATAGAAAGTGTTATTAAGTTAATACCTGTCCCTATGTAGATTGGGCATTCTGAAAGCAAGAAGCTTGGTAGTGTGGGGAGGATACTTGATGAGACACTCTAGGTGACTAATTGTTCTCTGACCCAGACAAAATTGAAATGAGGGAGAGAGAGGAGACATGAAGGGCAAAGAGGTAATTCTTATTTACTCCTTCTGTTGAATGTTGGTTTCATGCCTTCTGGGTCTGGCAGGTAATCAAGGTGGATTCTTTTTACTTTGGGCACCTTATGGGTTCTTTGGAAATCCTCCATCAGTAAGGGCTTTTACCTGTAGCTCCATGATGTAGGAAAATTCTCATCCCCTCTGGCTCTAGTCTACAGCCTCTTTCTCAGTGCCTAGGAACCCACCATTCTCCTCCAAGCCCCTTTCTGCTGAGGTACCTTGGCCCTTCCAGATGGCCTCTTGAACAGGACAATGATGGCTCCTCTAAACTCCCTTCACCTGTGGCTCTTATCTGGTCCATGGCAAACCCTTTCACATCCCTTAACCTCAGCAAACGTTGACAATGCAGGGTGATCGCCCACTCGCCATCTCTCCTTGAGCCAGTCCATCTGTCTCTTTCTTCCAGATTTCCCAGGTTGGAAGAAAACTCATATCCACCTCATTTCCTAGCTGTGAGGGACACACACCAAACTCTCACTGGTCTTACTGAGGGGTCTCTCACCAGGCTAGAGGTGAAAGGCAGGCAGCCCTCCCCTTCCTCCTGCTACAGAAGAAGGAAGGACTCGCACGTATGTCAATTTTTATCTCCAAAAATCTTTTTACCGCCCTCCCCCCATGTTCTTATATCCTGGATGTGGGCAATGGCTGATGAGTTTCTAACCAGTTTTCATTAATGTAGCTTATCCAATCCTATAGGGCAGTTTGTCTTAAAATGAACTGGGGTGTCTGATAGCTGTTGTAGGACCTCAGCCAAAACTGCCATTTTGACATTGTTTTGCAAGATCTTGGTATATTTCTTTGGAAAGCAAAGGAGGCTGTATAGGTAAGGACGTTAAACCCATTGAAATATGTGTACCCTGTAGCAGACACTGTTGGGGCCCACCCACATTTCATCCCCCTTCACCATTTTCCTACACATCAGTGGATCCCGACGTGCTTTCTCTGCCAGCAGCCAGTACCTGTAGGGGAGTCTGCTTTGCCTGTACTCCCACAGAAAGACACAAGGGTCTGAGCGTTTACTCCCTGGCCCCTGCCCCAGAGCAGCCCTCAAGCGATGGAATGAGCTGCTGTATAAACACCCTGGGCCCCTTGCCTTCCTGGGACGATAAACCTGGGTTGAGAAATGCACTGCCTCCTGACTCCTTGGAGGGACTTTGTTCAAAGCAGATCTTTGCCGGGTCTCTCTTCTATCCCTGTCTCATATCCTTCTTTTCCTATTTTTTTTTTTTTTTATGGGACCACTTTTTAGTTCAAACAAGTGCTCATCTCAGGGTAAGCTTCTGGGAAACTAAATTTTAAAAATAGCCAAAGGTGATAATTTGGCTAACAGTTTGAGAAAAGGTGAGACAGGATGCAGGCGGATAATGATGTAGAGAGGGGAGAGGGATGGAGGGCAGGGCCAAGGAGGGTCTCAGGGCCAATGGGATGGTGAAAAGTGAAGTGGGAAGACACTATATCACAATTTTGCCAAGATGAGCCCTAGCAGCTCTACTAGGCTACACTGATAACTCAAGACTGACCTTTGATTATGTCTTAATGATGAGTGTTGGCTTGACCAGAATAATCTGTTTACATTGAAGAAGAGACAACAGCACAGCTGCTGTCCCTGTTACCAGGGACAATACAGCTACGGAGCCCCGAGGTTCTTCAGTTATCTGCATCAGCTCACAACCTCGGGGCAGGATCCAAATCATGCTGCTTCAGATTTACTTGGAAGCTGACTTGTCAGTGGTGGCACACCAAGCAAGGTTGCTGAGAGGATGGGTCCATTGGAACAGAAAGAAATCGTCTTATTTTTAAATTGAAAAGCAAACAAACAAAATTCTCAACGTGAAGTGATTGCATTTTCTCTAATATTTTCTGTTCATTCTTGATAGATGTTAGTCAGTGATGAAAGAACTATCTGTTGTGCTTCCAAACTCATCTCTAAAGCTCTCCATTTCAGTCTCTGCTTCTTGCCTTAAGGTAGGCTCTGATAATAAGTCCACATGTTGAGAGAAAAGGAGAGAGAAAGAGAGAGGGGGACAAAGAACCAAAAGGAAGGGAAGCCAAGGGAAGGGAAGTGTATCTCAGCCAAAGGGGTGCCGATGCAAAATACCAGAAATCGGTTGGTCTTTATAAAGGGTATTTATTTGGGGTAGAAGCTTACAGTTACTGGGCCATAAAGCATAAGCTTCTTCCCTCACCAAAGTCTCTTGCCATGTGTTGGAGCAAGACAGCTGCCAACGTTTGCCAGGGTTCAGGTTTCTTGGGTTCCTCTCTCCTGGGGCTGCGTTTCTCTCTGGGCTCAGCTCCTCTGTTTCCTCCACAAGGTCAGCTGTAGACTATGAGGCTCTCTAGGCTTTGCCTCTCTCCACAAGGCCAGCTGTGAACTCTCAGGTGAATGGCTCATCTCTATCCCGGGGCCTTCTCTCCTTCCTCACCAGAACTACAACATCGGAACTGCTCCAGCTCTGTCCTTTGCCTTTTATATTTGATTCCCCACCCACCAAGGGGTGGGGCTCAATGCCCTACTGATGTGACCCAGTCAACGCCCTAATCATAACTTAATCGTGACCAGATTAGCAGATCAGTTTACAAGCATGATCCAATATCTATTTTTGGAATTCATAATTACGTCAAACTGCCAAACTGCTACAGGAAGGTCCTTCTGGAGGTCAGGAGTCCAAAATTCAGGTGCACCCAGGGCTAAACGCCCTCTGAAACCTGGAGGGGTGACTCCTCCCTCGCCTCTTCCTAGCATCTTGTTGACGGGCGACAATTCTCCGTGTTTCTTGGCTTGCGGCAGCAGCACTTCAACCTCTATCTCAGTGTCACATGGCCCTCCCCTCTGTCTGTGTGTCCAAATTGCCCTTTTCTTATAAGGACACCAGTCATATTGGGTTAGGGCTCATTCTCATCTAGTTTGTTCTCATTTTACCTAATTACATTTTCAAAGACCCTATTTCCAAATAAGGTCATATTCTCAGGTCTAGGGGTTAGGATTTGAGCATGTCTTTTTGGAAGACAAAATTCAACCCATAACACCCTCTAAGACAGAGGACATCTTCACATCAAGGAGCAGCTCTACTCATGCTCCAGCCTTGGGGGGAAGCACCTTGATAAAGGCCCCCAAAAACGTTGACTAATAACGTTGAGATGAGCCCCACTGCTCAACACTGCAGCAGCTCAGTGATTTCAAGATGCTTTTTGCTCCATCAACAGCAATTCATTCCAGGCTGTCTGAGACTAAGACAGGAGCCCCAGGGGAGAACATGGCAAAGGTTCTTGGAACTCTTCAGGCCGCAGAGAGAGAGAGAGCACGCACTCCCCACGGAAAGGAAGAGAAAGGCTTCAGATTGTCAACAAACGCCTGCTTGTTTCTCCCATCACAGTAAAAGCAACAACAAGACAGTATACTGGCCTTTTAGGGGGCAAAATTCAGCATCGTCACATTCTCCAAATAAATACAGAACTGTTGAGGGGCATGGAAGTCTGAAAAATATTTTCTAAATTAAAATAGTAGGAACTTTTTTCTTTATACGACTTAGAATCACAATAACTAGCTTTATATTTATATTTATATTTTTTATATTTATATGCAACTGAAGCAAAAATAAATCATTTAAGAAGAAGAGGAGTAAAAAGCATTTTCCACTCTGGAAAACTGGAAGAAAAATCTGTCACATGTTACAGCCTTCACTTTTATGGGGAACATTCAAGTCAAATACACATGTAGAAAATTATAGTGTTTTATGCTATGAAAATATAGTTGCAGGGTCAATAAATTAGAGAGTTTTTGTGAATTCATTTTTGAGGGGGCTCTAAATCTTACCAAGGTAGTGATTTAGTGGATTTTTTGCTTTATTTGAATATATCCTAAATTTGCATAATGAGCAGGAGTAATGGTTATGCCTTTTGCCCCTTGGAAAAGGCCTTGTGCCCTCTTCTTTGGTGCTGGGGAGACCACAGAGAAAAGGGAAAGTGACTCCCAATACAGCTTGGTAGAGATTTAAACATATGGCTTCTAGTCATGGTAGACAGTGTGGATAGGCTTTCTCACTTCTAGAATACAGAGGTTGGAAAACTAATTTAAGAACCCTATTTCTTAAGCTCCTTTGCAGCTAGGATTCCAACATGAGTCAAGCCTGCCAGTTCAGTGCCTTCATGTGACTTGGAGTTGAACCACATGGGAAAAGCAAGGTGCAAGATCCCCATTTGTGGGTAAGGATGATGACAGAAGTGGCTCCAGTCTGCAGCCTGCAAGTATAGTCGTAATTTCTGAATTCAGTAGGTGGTTTCCGGATGCTTCCCATGCTTCCGCAGCAGTGGAGAGAGTGTTCTTGATTTTGGCAGCAGCCGTGCAATTCTGCAGTTGGCAGCAGCCCTAACAACTCCCTGATTTAGTACAGAGGCGAACAACTGGTGACTGAGAGCTGCTCCTGGGAGGATATAGCCGA
The DNA here is from genome assembly GCA_029593785.1 of Cabassous unicinctus. Classification (NCBI taxonomy): domain Eukaryota; kingdom Metazoa; phylum Chordata; class Mammalia; order Cingulata; family Chlamyphoridae; genus Cabassous; species Cabassous unicinctus. The sequence continues at coordinate 1,779 of JAQZBX010049350.1, read as the reverse complement.
GTAACTCTTTTTTAAGTGAGTGAGTTTCCCAAGAGAGCTGCTTCTCCAGCCTTTCCCACAACTTTGTAAACTTCTGGTTCCTTGCGTTAAATCCTTTTTCACTTAGACCTACTAAAGTAGATCACGTCTACAACTGAACCCTAACCAAAGCAGATGTGAAAAGCTGGCCAAAAATTTATTCCAAAAGACAGCTAGATGGGCCATCCTTGGTGAATACTGATATTTCTTTGTTCAAACCAGGTGAATGGTGAAAGAGCAGCCCTTGCTTGAAGACAAGATACCAGGGAAACTTTTTCATGCTTATTCGGGTGAAACATAAGCTGTTATCATCACTGCTGATTAATGGTGGGAATCTCCAGGCTTGTCTGTGAACGGCTTGTTTTCCGGGAGCGCTGTGGGTGCGCAATGCCCGGGAGAGGTGAACAGGCCCCTGCACAGGCTGGCGCGGGAGCCGAGGCGCTGTCTGCTCAGCAGCTCCAAAGCTGGAGAAGAGCACTCGGTCCTTTCTTCAGAAGCTTTACTGCAGCCCTAGAGGCTGTAGTGAGGAGAAGCCCTCACAGTGACGTGACGTTGGGTTGTCTCTGGATTAGAAGAGGCTGGCGGCTTAAAGATGCTGGGGCTTTTTGGTACAAAACTGTATGTGGCGTTTCACGCTTCTTGTCGTAAGTGCTGCTCAAACTAGCAGTTGTGAAGGCTTTCTTGATAAACTGTACTAACTTTTAGAAAGAAAAAGTACTTGTGGTCAGGGCTGCTTTTCCACATAAGAATAATTACCGGTGGCAACTGGGTCTAGCTGAAGCAGTGTTACAGGAATTATTGATTGATATTAAATGTTTTGCATGGAGGTAAATTTCAAAGCATACAGAAATTTTAAGTTCACAAGGAATGTATGCTTTCACCTAATACGTTGTGGCAAAGGAGATATTGGATTGGGGCCTAGGACACCAGGTTTCTAATTGTGTTTCTGATTTTCGTTGGCTGTGAGAACTTGGAGAACTACTCACCTATAGAAGACCCTGTTTCTTTCTTTGTTAAGAGTGGGATGTACTAAAGTGACATGTCTTTTTCACCTATAAAGCTTGAAGATTTGTTTCATGTATACTCTTGAAAAGCCTTTGCTTCTTTAACATGCTTCTAAAAGCTTTGATCTGCTTGGGTGGAGAAAACCTCATTGAACATGGAAAAACACATTCTTGTATTTAAAAGTATTTAAAAGTAAGGCCAGAGTAAGACCTGAGTTCTTAGAGACTCGCTACGTGAGCTGGGGAGTCAACTAAAGACTTCAGGCTCCTTCATTTAACTAGGAGTAGTGGTGTCAGCTTCATAGAGTCACTGTGCTGAGGAAATGTCGAAATTAAGTAAGTTTATTAGTTAGAAAACACCTGAAAGTAGGTGAAAAGCTAAATTACACACTGGGAGAAGAAATTTGCAATGTATAAAATTGACAAAGGGTGGGAAGTGGATGTGGCTCAACCAGCTGGGCACCTGCCTACCACATGGGAGGTCCTGGGTTCGGGTCCTGGTGCCTCCTAAAAAGAAGACAAGCAAATGCTGCCTCCTATTGCAAGGAGCTAGACACTACCTGCTGCCACAACAAGCTGGATGCTGCCCCTGCTGCAGTGAGCAAATGCCAAAAGCCAGCAGATGCCACAGTCCGTGGGGAACAGATGTGGCTCAGGCCGTTGGGCACTTGCCTCTCATGTGGGAGGTCCTGGATTCGGTTCCCAGTGCCTCCTGGAGCAGGTGAGCAGACAATGAGCAGACAGACAAGAGAACCAT